>VYZS01059595.1:0-20056 GCA_013400695.1 Neodrepanis coruscans | reverse complement strand
CAGCAATTATCAAAGAGCAATTAGACAAAACCATGGCAGAAAAGTCCATCAGGGGTCGTTAAGGATGACGACTTGGATGCAGCCTCTGGCTCAGGATGTCTGCATGTGGCCAGGTGGATGAGCCAGTGCAGGGATCCACATGCACAGACCTCTTTTACACCCTCTCCTCATGCCCCTGGCCCTGGCACGACAGGATAACCACACTTGTCTGCCCACAGAGGCCTCCTCCTCATTACTGCTGAGCCATGCCTGCTCCTCCTGGGACACAGGCTGCAGAGCCTTCATCCTTCCTGGAAGATCCCTCACTTCAACTCCTTGGCACATTTCCAGAGCTTAACGAGAGGCATGACCAATCTTGTGTCTGCAGCACAGATAAATATCCCCTGAAAAGCTCAACATGGTGCCACTTGCTCTGCCAGGGCTTTGGCATCACCCTGGGCCCGGCATCCCAGGATGCCAAGAAATCCCAGGCTTCATCCACCAAGAAATGAAAACTGGCCCGACGACATGGCAATCGCCATGACAACATCAGAGTTACCCCCCTCAAAAATAAATAAAAAGCCCAGTAACTATGGAAACACCTGAGTGACCAAAACCAGGCTATTAACTAGAAGACCTCGCAGTTTACAGATGGCATCAGCACTGAGAGGCTGGGGGCTGTAATACACCCAAGGCCTTGGAAACACAGAGATGCTCAGCACCTAAGTGTGAAAAATGAATGTTCACAGGCACACACAATGCAGCCTTTCAGAACCCTGAATCCAAGTCCTCTTCACAACTTCCACTTCCTCTGGAAAAATGCTGCTGCCTTCCTGCTGAGTGTTATATCCAGACCATGCTTATCCACATCCTTCTCTCCCTCTTTGCCCTTCTCCCTCTTTTCACCCTGCTGAGGATGCCTCTCTTCATTGCCATCCCAATCTTGTATCTTGGGCTCACAGGGATACCAAGAAGGAATGAAAGTGCCCCATCTCATGCCAGAGCTTGGCACCTCGATATGGTTTTGGTGAGCTGCATTTTGAAGTCACAGCCTGGAAACTCCATTTGAACGTTTGATGCCAGTTGGAGTATCCAAGGCCAAGAGAATTAGGGTGCCTCAAGGCAGTTAAGACTCTTCTGGGGAGGCAGAAAAAGCTATGATTCCATCAGCTCCACTTCTTTCACCACATCAACCTGTTTGTCTGCACTAATGCGCGTTGCTGTGGTTAGTACAGCATTACTGAGAGAAGAAATAAAATAGGACAGAGAGGGGTGAGACAGAGGGACAGAAGACAAGCTGTACCACAGCTTGGTTAGACTGGCCATGGGTTTGCAAAACCCTTCTCCAGAGCCAGAATCCTGCTTTTGCTAATGGCAGGATGAAGATGTGCGTGAGTAGGGACAGGCACCATGCAAGTCTGAGCAGTGATCAAGGCACCAACAGGACCAGCACTCATGTGATTCACCAGCATAAAACTCTCTTGCTCAGGTTCACTCAGCTCTTGAGTTATACCATGAAAAATGCTCTCCTTATCTCAGCTGTGGGAGCTCTTCCAGCCATCAACCAAGCAGAGCCTCCAAAACAGGCTTAAGAGCTCCCAGAACACGGCAACAACTGAGACAGAAAAACTCAGCAGAGTTTACCAGCCCAAGTCACTAAACATATTCATCAGAGCAGAGAGGGACCAGCCGAGTGGTCAGGAGAGCCTGGAGTGGCTGGAAAAGGGTCTCCAGTGGGATCAGTCCTCAGAAAGATTGGCTGCTTTGGGTGCAAATCCTCTGAAGGACCTGACCACGTGCTCCCCAGGCGAGCAAACACTCTTATTTGCTCCATTTTCCACCAAGAGCTGTGCAGTGGGCTCATGGCTGCCAAGGAAATAATAAAGCCTGTGAAGTGCCTTTGCACAGAGCAGCATCGACAGCATGGACAGGGGGACTGGTCCTTCAGCTCCCGGTGTGTCCGTGCCTGGCACAGGCAGTGCTGGCACAGCCTGTCCACAGAGATGTCAGTGAGAGCCGCTCACCATCCGCTGTGTAAACCCTCAAATTATGCACCAGCACTCCCTGAACCAATTCTCCCTTGTCCCTTTTCTCCACTCCTCCAAGCGAGACGGAGGATGACGGTGAGAAGGAACAGGAGGCAGCTTGCTCTAGACTTCCCGTGGGATGAGTAGCAGACCAACAACTGAGAGACAGGCCAGCAGCAAGCTTTGGGTTTCACTTGCTCCCAGCTCTCCAAATTAAAGTATATCCTACTAGGGATATCTAGTAGAAAGGGACACCATCCCAGCATCTGCTATAGCACCTCTATGCATCTTCCCTGGCTCTCATTTCAGTCCTCATGCTTCCCATCCTCGTCTTTTCTATGTGTGGTGAATGCAAAATGGAGAGTAGAGATTCCCCTTGGTGGCTTGGCAGACCCAGAAACAGAGGAGCTGCCCATGGATATGGACAGCCATGGAAGTTGTCCTGGGCCACCTCTGGTCTCAGCACCTCCACCCGCAGGAGACCAGGCTCAAGTAAATCTCTGTGATCATTTGTTCCCTTTGAGTTTTGAAAGCAGAATGCCTAATCATGGCCAAAATCAGGAAAGAGCTGCTGCTGCAAATTACACAGCACCACAGGTAATTTCTGATTAGCTCACTCTTCCTCTCCTGGTGCATCCTCAGTTTCCATAGCAGCTAAGTCCTAAGTAAAATGGAAACATCTGGTTCAAGCGCAGGTAAAGATTCCCTGGGGAAAAAAACCTGCTGGATGGCAGCAAACACAGAAAATAGTCCTCATGAAAGGCAGAGGCATCAGGAGCCGGGAGCCTGGTTAGGAAAGGATGGATGGTGTGTGGGGAAAAGCAGCAAGGAGCACGGGAGTGGGAGAGGAGGGTCCTGAGGGAGCAGGAGGGGATGTGGGAAGGAGAGTGGAGCTGTGGGGAAAACAAGATGCATGTGAAAAACAGGCGGTGAGGAGGCTGAGCAAAACAAAAATATGTTGTCAGGGTAGACAAGGGGAAGAGGAGGAAGAAAAAACTTCAAGGTGGGAGCACATGGACTGCCTTGACCATAAATGCTGCTGGTGGTGGCATACAGTGACAGAAACTTCAATTCCATGGAGACATGCTTGGGGATTGGGAGGAGCACATGGATCTGTGGCCTGAATTTCATCAGCTACCCATGCACAGACCCAAACTGAAGCCACCAACTCAGAAACAAGACTACCTACAGTGGATAAGCCAACATGTGCACTGGGGGAATGGTTTTTACAGAGGCTCCTGTCAAGGGAAGGAGCCGAGATGCCGCCAACTCAGCTCACTCTCTGCCTGGGCTTTGGAGAGTGATGGATCAGGCCCAGCCATTCCCTACAGTGCAGACAAATAGCAAAAAATCAATGGAGCTGCAGAGAGACGCCGCAGTCCTCGTCAGGCAGTGAGCAGGGGGAGCAGACACGGCGCCATCCGTCACTGCCACCCCTGCGCTGTCTCCTGCAGCTCCTGGACAGCCTGCCCGGGGTGTCCCCGTGGAGAACTTGAGGCAGTTGTCTGGAACAGCCCACGTTTAAAACCTCAGGGCAAACACAACAACTCTGAGGTGGAACTGAAGCGCTTAGGTGGGATCAGAGGATCAGGGACAGGCAGTGCCGCCTGGTCGTACGGCTCATCCCACCCAGAGCCCCCAGATCTCACCCCCAGATCTCACCTTGCAGCCACCGGGAAGTAACAGGGCAGCAAAATGCAAAGCAAATGCCAAAAAGCAGCTGGGAAAGGGGGTTGAAATTATACGCTCCTGAACACAAGGGAATTTTCTTCCCAGCAGTCACACCCACACAGTTCTGCTGAGGCTTTGCTTACCAATTAACAAGGCCACCAATTAATGCTTCATGTGTTTTCCTGCTCATTTGCACTATTTACAATCTCCCTTTGAAGCAACACATAAGAATTGCCTGAAAACTTCGCAAAACAGGGCCAGACAAGCACATTCAATGTGCAGTGGGGGTGTCCTGTACAGGTACT
Source organism: Neodrepanis coruscans (assembly GCA_013400695.1). NCBI lineage: Eukaryota > Metazoa > Chordata > Aves > Passeriformes > Philepittidae > Neodrepanis > Neodrepanis coruscans. The sequence continues at coordinate 16,074 of VYZS01059595.1, read as the reverse complement.
CCGTGATCCTTGTGGGCCCCTTCCAACCCAGGATATTCCCTGATTTTATGAATCTCTAAGCACATCAACCCCAACTTGGCACTTACAGCCAGTCCTCCACACAATCAAAGCCATTAACTGTCTTTCCAGACCACAAAGCTGGATGTTCCTCCATCAAAGTCACATCTTGCACATTCCTGCATTAAGTCACATCTTTTTGATTCAATTCACCTTCTCTTTGCAACAGAACCAGCCACTGATGCTGCTCATAAATGGTGCTGTGCCCTTCCCAAAATATTTCTGGCAATGTTTGGTTCTTACCTTTGGGTGAGATATGTCTCCAGGTGATTGTTGGATCTGGCCTGCCCGTGGCTATGCAGGTGAGGCTGACGTTGCCGCCCTCATTGATGGAGATGTCAGAAGAGATCTCGGTGATTTTTGGAGACACTGCAATGACACAAAGAGAAGAAGGAAAATTAAACTGGTTCTGCTTCAACTCAAAGTCAAACTATGGGTGAAGGAGGCTGGACTTCCATCCTTCCTCCACCTCAACAAGTATGCAGTAACCCATCAGTCTCATCTGACTTGGCAGGAAGTCACAGGAAAAAGAGGGGGCAGAGAAGACAGGGCTGAAGTGGGAAAAAATTGTAGCCAGAAGGGACTCAGTCATTTCAGGGAGGCTCAAGAAGCTCCTTCTCAGCCCCTCCATGGTTTGTGGGATGGCGTTTCTTCCTATCCCACTTCCAGTGCTCCTCGTGTCCTCTCAGCCACAACAAACACTTCCCGCAGAGTTGCATCTTCCCAAGAAAACACTATTCACCCCTTCAAACTCCTGCAGGTGTGCAGGATCTCTGCCAGGCCCTTGCAATCAGAGCAGCTGAGCACAAAGACAATGAGTCTACCGAGGATCCTCTAAGGTCTACCACTGTGCCCAGGAAGGGAAATTCTACAGGGATGAAAGCCATCCCACTGCACTGGCACTGCCATCCCTTATGCCCAGGAGAGGGTCAGATACAAGGGGTCCAGACCCAAGGAGAGGACAGGGAGATGAAGAAGGGCCTGGGAAGGGATGAGGAGCAAACAGAGAGCATTCAGCTCCAGGTGCTGTGTGAGAAAAGGACACGATGTGGCTGCTGGGGAGGGCTGGGGTTTCCAGGAGCTCCATGGCAGGGCTGTACAAGCAAAAACGATTGGCTGCTGTTATCAGCCTGCACCTGCAGAACATAATAAAGACCATCACCTTCCTGGGTTTATTTCCAGGGCTTTCTCAGAGCCTAGCAGTGGATTGGCACCCGCTGCGGCGCTTTGCAGGAGAGCCACAAATCACTCACGAAGCCTCCTGCTCCTTCCACGCTTCCTGGGCGAGCCCCATCCATCACCCCACTTGGAGCTGCAGCCCAGACCAGCACAACACCCCTACTCCTGACTTGGACCCCACTCCTGAGCATCCCTTCCCTGCCTCTCCCTGCCTCCCACGCCTTCCCAGGCTGTGCCGAGCTGGAACGACTGCAATGGCCTTGCACACAATGCCTCTGCTGTGCAGGTAAGTAATTTATTGATCCGTAAAGCACTCCAAGACGCTCTGGAAGGGATTATGTCATGCCAGTGCCGTGCAATAAAATAAAAAATGATGGATTTTTTGTGAACATGATGGTGATTTAGGGTTTGTAGTTGGAAGTGTAGTTAAAGTACATTTTAAGTGGAAATCAAGGTAGGTAATGAATTATTCTCTGTTTTGAAGGGCTTCTGGGAGTTCATTTTTTTTGCTGCTCTGGGCATGATGGCTAATCTGCTAATCATGCTCTGGAGAAAAACTGTGGATCAGATATTCCCAAACAGTGGGGCCTCTGGGGTAGGACAGTGGAGAGCATGAAGATGACACCAAAAGAAACATTAATATGCATCAATGTCATTAAGGGGACAGCACAGGCCTCCTGGGACCATCCAGAGCTCAGGGATGCTCCGCCCATGGCTATTCCAAGGTATTCCATTGAGGAGATGCAGTTAATTAAAACAAAATTGAAAAAAAAGTGCTATGATTGCCCCACTGTGTTTCTGGTGAGGCTGGAACTGCCAGCCAGGAAATCCATGTGTGCTTTAAAAACACAGAGCTTATGGTCTGGCCAACAAAAATAGGCCAAGGGGGTATTACCAGTGTCATTTTGGAGAGGTGGGAAATGAGAAGCAGAGACAAGTGGATCAGCCACCATTGCCTGGGAAGCAGCAACAGCTTCCAGCTCTAAGTCTCAACCAAACTAGAGCAGTATTCATCATCTTTAATGTGGTGTTTGCTGCATCACAGAGGAACCTTTCTGATGTTTTTAAGTGCTGAATCTACATCGACCCAATTCAGCTTGTTTTGCAGAGACTTAAAAAAAAAAAAAAATCAAGTCAGACTTTGTGCTGCTACTTTAGGAATGCACAGACAGGTTTGCACCCACCCAGGCAAGAGAAGAAAGATTAACTGATCAGATTATAAAACATAATTAAAACAAATTAATCTTGGGTTTTGTTGATAGGACACGGGGCACAGCTTTAAGCTGAGGAGAGTTAATTTAGAACAGATGTAAGAAGCTTTTTACAATGAGGGTGGGGAGGCCCTGGCACAGGTTGCCCAGAGAATCTCTGGCTGCCCCATCTCTGGAAGTGTCCAAGGCCAGGCTGGACAGGGTTTGGAGCAAGCTGGGATAGTGGAAGGTGTCCCTGCCCATGGCAAGGGGTGGAACTAGAGAGTCTTTAAGGTCCCTTCTAACCCAAACCATTCCATGATCCTATGAAGAGCAGCTCAAGCACCTGGGAAAAAGCACACCAGACTCGAGGAAGCCCTGGACGCTCCCAGGGATGTGGGAGTTACTGAGTCCCATCTGGAACGAGATGAGGTGGGAATGGCTAGTGAGCAACCAGAGCAACATCATCAAAGCTGTTAACTAACCTTGGAATTTACAATGCAGTGGTAGGATTTAACACGGTGGTTATTGTATGCTAATTAAATGTTTGAATATTTAACCACACGAACTACTCCAAATGCCTTTCTGGAGACTGAACAGGTGTGCTGTAAGGCTTTTACCACAATGAGGAGGGAAATCTTAATAAAGTGATCCAAGCACATATTTAATACTATTTAACAGTCACCACTGCTTCCATTCTCTCTGCATTAAAGGACTTTCACCATCAGCTGGCATTTCTGCAGCACTGGGGCAGAGGAGACATTTCCTATGCCAAAAGCAGGATGCAGATGGAGCTGTGCCCCTTTGGGAATGAATAAATAAATAAAGCTAAGTAAATGCAGCCTTCCCAGGCGGGAACCCTCTCCTTGCGGGCAGTCCTTTTGTGTTCAGCATCTCTCTTGCTCAGAAGTGATTAAACATGGCAGTGTTGGCCAAGCTGCTCCAGTGACACAGCACAGATTTCCCCAGAGGCAGGATGGTGGTTTATTGATCCAGCTTATTTCTTTTCCCCCTTTCCTTGCTGGGAAAGGTCTCTGGGCTGCTCTCAGCCCTCCACAGATGCCCAGGGTGTGTCCCTAGTTTGACTCCTTGTACACATGGAATCCCCAGGACAGAAAGCAGGTTGCTCAAATATTTAACCAAACCATATGGCACGTTACACGTTCGAGGGTGTTCAGTCAGGTGATATATGTCCTTATGGATCCAAGCATATGTGCTTGCCTCCACAGATAGATTCCCTGGCGCACAGACACCCTCCTGCCACTGGCACAGACAATATCCCTGCTATTCTTTCACCTCCAAACACCCGCTCCAGAGCCAGCACAGGTGCTAAAGCTCATATATCCCTTGCACGTATCCCACAGCAGCACTGCACGTGAATCTTCACACCCTGGGAATGGAGCAGAGCTCCTCTTACATCTAGACCATCCCCTCTACTGCTTCTCTTGCAGGACTGATCCCTGATTACTCCTTCATCCGCCTTTTATAGCTCATCCTAAATGACATAAACATCCCAAGCTTTGCCTCCTTGCTCAGGCCCTGCCATCTCCATCCAGCACCTTCTCACCCATCCTCCTCCATGCACTGACCCTGCTGCTTGTCCCTCCTGCTGACACCTCTGACACCTCAAATTTCAGCCATACATCAGACAAAGCGCCTTGAGTATGAGGGGAGTGTGGACATGGAACAACCTCTCCATCAGAGGCAGGGAGGGAGACCTGAGATGAACCTGATCAAGCCAGGTGCCTTTCAAGGAGTAACTGCATTTTTTTTGCTTTAACCACCTCCTTTCTATCCACTTTTGGGAGCCAAGCAATTAGTGCAGGAATACATCTGCAACATTTCCACACCTGCAAATCCCTTCTGGTGTAGGAGTGAGGCAGAGCAGGTGCTCACCCCATCCAAGGGGACTCACAGCCCTTGGCACAGCCCGGGAGCCACCAGGCTCTCCTGATAAGCCTCGCAGTGCCTTCATAAAACATGCAAACCTCCATCTTCCAGCACGAGCAACATCTGCTTCAGATCAAAGGAAACAACAAAGAACAACTATAAAAGTGTCTGGAAGAAAGAAAACGAGGGAGAGTCAGACTTGCGTTCTGCAGGCGATCTGTGATGTGCACTGGCAGCTTCCTGAGCATCAGCCTGACACTGCTCCTGCTTTAATAACAGCTTCTTACTGCTGTCATACACAGACTTCCCTGTGTTTTACAGAGTTTGCTACCACAGGTCCTGCCTCTGGAATTAAGCAAGGGGGAGCCCTGGATGTCCTGGGTATCGTTGCAGCAATGCTGTGAGTCAAACCAAGCCCACACCCCAGCACTGGAGGGGTCTGCCAACGCCAGCTGGGACCAGGCACAAGGAAGAGACCCCAAAATCAGGCTCTAAGACTCCTCCAGGTTGTGACCAGAGAGGTTTGCAGCTTCCAGGTCAGAAAGTACAGTTCTCTGGCTGCTGCAATGCCAGGACCTCTGTTGTGCCTTCTCCCTCTTTCGTGTTCCAAAGTTTTCTGCCTTTAGGGAGAAAATTAAGAGCCCTGAACCTTTTTACAGGTGTGTTATAATGGGCTTTTAAATCAGTTTGTGATATTCTAACACAATTATAATTAAGAGAAAAGCAGAGGAGCCTTTGTTCTTCCATCATGTCATCCTTCCATCATGTCATCTTTCCATCTTATCACCCTTCCATCCTATAAGCCCAGCTCAGGAGCTGTTTTCAGGGTGTGAGAAAGGGCAAATACAGCCTTAGAGCCTTAGCCATGTATATTTGTATGCAAATCCCTTCTAGGTGCCAATTCTGCCCCTCAGTGCTGCCCAGCCCCTGGGTTGGCAACTGCATCCCCTTCCCAGGTTCAGCACAGATTCACCCAGGGATTCATCCCCCTCTTCACAAACCTGGCAGGAGCCAAAGCCATGAAGAAAGAAGGCTGGAAACGAAGAGGACATACATAACGACCTTAATAAGCAATTAATAAATAACTAATGACAATTGCTCGTTTTAAAGCGAGGCGTAATGAGATGTGTCATACGGCACCGAGATGTGTCTAAATGATTTTCCAAGCAGGTAACGGCTCCTGTTGCAGCAAAGCTTGGAGGACACGAGATTTTTTACACCCGTCTCTGCAGCAGGTTGTACAGCACAGCATCACAATAATTCAGAGGAGGAGGGGGAGAAACAAGACGTTCCCAATCATTCATTAGTAAAGTATTTGTGAACGCGGGTATAATTCACCGCATAAACAGCAGGGTTTCTGCAGACAAACTTTATAGCTAAGTGCCAAAAGGGAGCCCAATCTGATTCCACTTACGACAGCATAAATCAGCAATACTGCTGCAGTCAACGAGGGATACACCAGAATAAGCATGGTGTGGCAGAAGAGGAAGGTCTCCAGAACAAGGATTTTTTTTCCTGACTTTTGGATGGGACCAGGTCACCAGCCTGGATGAAGAGTGGCTCCCTAAGGAGTCAGGGTGCTGCCTAACTAGATTCACTACACTGTTTCCAAGACTTAAAGGATCTGCATCCTTTTTCCTATCACAAAAAGGAGGAAACTAACTGATACCAAGCTCTGCACCTGTGGGGAATCATACAAGAGTTCCCTTGCATGACTATTAATAAGCAGCTTTAAGAGGAGGCAGAATCCCTTGCTCAGGTTTAGGAGAGTTCTTTGTTCACATTACAGAGCCTGAAGGAAGTCATGGCACTGCTCTGGACTTGGTTACCTTTTCTAAAATGAGTCCAATGATGCTGAATGAAAAGAAAACAAGAAGAAAGATGTAAAAGTAAAGTTTTTGCTTTATTATCCATGAAGAAATGCAGCCAAACAAGGAGTGTTTGGCAGTTCAGCTCCCTGTCTAGACAGATCTCATTTTCAACTCCACACACGCCGCACAGATCTAGTTTCCAGTTTTTGCACCCCAAGCCACCAGGGATTCCCCCTGCAAGCCAAGCAACGCCTCATGAAAGGCAGAAAATTGAAGGATCTTGAATCCTTAAGACACCTGCATCATTTTCCCAGCATTATTGACACCTCTCCTTAAGGCACGACAGCCTCTCTCACAACTGCCTCCATGGTGACCATCAAACTGACAGTGACTCTGTCACACACTGCTCAGGGGACACAGGGTCCTCAGCTCCTCTCGTTCCACTGGGTACCAGTGAAGACCCCCTGGGAAAAGTCCCTGCGTGCGGATGAGCCACATTGTGCCGACAGCACCCCAGAAAGTTTGTACTCGACTTGTGGTTAATACAAAGCTTGTCAAACCCATCACCTCAAAATGCTGGATGTCTTTATTAGATTCCTTTATCTCCCCCCGAGATCGGAGGGACACGCCGAGAGGATTCTCGGTGGAGATGTCATCATCCAGAAACTAATTAAAGGCTGCGCGGGAAGTCGGGCCACGCGCACTCTGGAGAACAAAACGCATTAGCAGCCCGAGTCGAGGAAAATATTACAAGTGAACTTCAGATCAGAGAGGGCGAGGGAGGGATCTGACAGCAGCTCTCCTCTCCCACACTCATCCCTACACTCCCTCGTCCTCGATAGCCGTCCCCCAGCAGAAGCTTTGGGCTGGGGGATACAGGACAATCTTTCCTCCAGTGGGTCACACACTGGGAGAAAATTATGATTTGTGTAATTTTCTCTTTTTTTTTTTAATGATAGAAAATCCTCCCTACTGCAGGTCAATAAAGCTGCAGAGAGGGATGGATTGATGCCTGCTCTGCCACAGTGCTGCTGGGCAAAAGCCTCAGTCTCGCTGGGTCTTATCTCTCCATCAACACAATGACAAGGATTTCTCATCCTTGCAGGCTCATTAAAAAGACATCAACATAAAAAATTATAAGATACCCACAGCCTGTGGCCACAATGGCCCATTTCCTGCATGGGGACAGCCCTACTAGCCATGGCCTATGTGTAAGATAGGACTTATCTAAGAAGAGATGCACAGATCTAGTTTAGTACATGTACCTCAAGTGGATGTGCGGGCAAATAGCCATCCCCAGTCAATCTGGACTCTCTTGTACCAGTGAACAGCAAATATTCATGATATTGCTCATCTGGCCCATGAGCACACGCTGTTCTGCTAAATTCTGCACAAAACCTCAGCTCCTTTCCCCCTAGATCAGCCAGAATGGCCACATCTCACTCTCCTGCTCTCCACTCAGCCCTTTAAGAGTGTGTGGGGGCTCTCCCTGTGCCCCCCTCCAGCTCTCTGGCCATAAGGAACAGGAATCATGCCAAGGGCTGAGCTCTCTGAACCGCCTCTGTGCCACTTTACTCCTCAAAAGGGACCTGGCAGGAACAAAGAAGCTCAAACATCCTTTCCAAAGATAAATCAGATGCTCTAATGCAGCCTGCATCTCCAATGAATGTAGGGCAGGTGTCTCTGAAGTGAAGTATTAGTTAAAATGATGCTCTTTAAATTACATTTCGGCTATTTCAGGCAGACAGGTTGTGTGTGGGTTGGGCTGGGTTTTTTTTTATGATCTATCTAGAGGCTTAAAAAGACACTGAGAGAAATAAATCTCCCTTCCATTAAAAACACACTATGCTCTTGCATATTTGTTCCTATCTCGGCACTATCGCGCTCGTGCTCCCTCTCCCTCAGCTCGAGCACGAATTGAGTGTTTATGATTACACTTTCCACACTGACACTCAGCTAATTCCAGGAGCCACCAGCCCGTGCCCAGGCGGAGTGTGGTGGCTCTCCCACCCTCACAGGAGGATGAGCTGCACTTCCCAAAATGCCACTCTGGACATGATGGCTTTACTTCAAAAACCATCGAGATTGGCGCTGTTAATGTGGAACTGAGTGAAAGCCCCCAGTTTGGATTGAATTGCAAGTCTGTGTGGATCTTCTGAGTTTATCCATGTCCTTCTTGCCTCATTTATCTGTTTACATCCCTCCATTGCTATTGCTGTCCCCAGACAGCTCCTTTCCTTCTGTCCTTCCCAAGCTCCAGCTCTTCCAGCTGCCTTCCTGTGCTCCAGCCAAAGACTTTACCTCTGCTTGGTCTTTTTTCTGTTTTTCATTTGACTTCAGTTAAAAATTAATGGATCAGGCAAGAAGCACATTCTCTGATAGGTGGTCTGAAGGCTGCTACTTATGACCAGACTCTGTTTGTCCGGGAGAAAAGAGTGGGAGAACAAAATCTGTGAAGTGGGAGATCAAAGCTTATAAAGTAGGAAGTCAGCAAGGTACAGGAGTTCAAAATGAACCTCAGGTGAGGTGATCCACTGCCACTCCTCTCATCCCCATGGGAACACATTTCTTGTGACACATCCAGCGCTCTGGCAGAGGCGGGTCTGCCTCCCCAAAGCTGCTCCAGTCCATTCCTTCCTCCCTTTAGTCATTTCTTTACACTTCCCTGCTGTTGTAGACTCCCCTCCTTGGGCTCCAAGAGCCCCCCAGCCTTTCTCACCCCTCCCATGGAATATTTCCAATCCTTCCCCCTACCCAAGGCAACTTGTTAGGCCAACTCAGGGGATCAATACAAAGCTTGGCCAAAGCTGCCAGGAACAAGCAGAAGGGAAAATACCAACAAGTCAGAGACTGTGTGATGATGCTCACCATCCCTCCCACACCTTTAAATGTGGATTATTCCTGTTGTTAAAACACCCCAGTGAGATAAGGGAACATTATTATTCCCACTTTAGGGATGAGGCCCAGAGACTAAATGGCTCAGAAGTGTCCATTTGGATCAATACTCTGCAGCACCTGCTTTTCAGGCTCTGTGGAGCTCAGAAAACCATGGAAAAGGATGGTGCCAGGGCAGGTATTTCCAATGGGTTACATGGGATGAGAGGACCATGGTCAAAAATTAGTCATCAGGCCACAGAGACACAGAAGGATATCCACGTACACAGAGGGGCAATTAAAATTTCAATACCAAATTTAAACCCAAACAAGCAACGTTTGAAAGAGTTAAAAGCAAAGCAAAAGGAGAGAGTGATGCTCCCATAAGGAGGGATATTGATGCGCCTGGAGAACACAGGGGCTGTTCTCCTTTTCCATTAGGACTTCTCCTTCTTTTCCCAGTTCTCCTTAACAAAGCCCTTGAGTCTTCTTCTTGGCCACACTCATGCCTCTGAGAATGCCAGAAAAGCCACAGGGAGTTATCCCCCCCAGAGCATCCTTAATTTCCCTATTTGTCTTCCTAATGCCCAACCTCATCATCGGCGTCTTCTATTCCCCATGTGCTCCCGCTTCTCACTGAAGGACTATTTTTACCCCATTCTTCCTATCCCTCTTTTTCCTCCCAATCCATTTAATCATTTGGAGGCTTTTTTAGCCACTTTCCTTTCTTTCCTCTTCCCCTTTCATTTTTAAAACCTGTGGTTCTCCGATTCAAAATCATTACTGTTTTTAACTTGACTCGAGCCTCTTAATTAAGTTACTTTCCATTATTTTTTATCTAGTCCATTTGTCTCCATCCCCCGCACCCTCCCTCATTCTTCCTTCCCTCCCCAAGGCAGGCTGGGTATGAAATCTTACATTTCCATTTGGCTTACAATCACTTTGAATTTTTAAATGCTATTAAATTGGATCACACCAGTCACTGGACTAGAGTTGTCGAGCTGTGATATTTACTCCCGCCAGTCAAAGGGAAATGAAATTGTGGCTGTGCAGGGGGGAGACAATGGGGGAGCACAGATTTATTCTGCCCGTGGTACTCGCAAACAGGCACAATCCCTTCGGATTTTTGAGCAAGTTCAAAGGAAACTCTTACGCTCAACCATGGATGTATTGTAATGTCTTTAATAAATCAATTACTTGTTGGCAGGGAAGTGTCACTGCATCTCCAATCCTTGTAATCACCTCAGCCTTGCTGTGTTTTAAGTGCAGAAAAACCCACGGAGGGAGACGGGGAGCCAGCAACGTTGTCAGTGTAGGGCAAAGCAGAGAAAGCACCACTTCATGCCAGAAAAGGCTGAAAGGTGCAGAAAGAAATTGCATCACATAAAAACATGCACACAGAGTCATCCCCAGCCCCAGGATAAGGACAGCACAGTGTCCTTATCCGTGGGTACCTCTGTGTGCTATGAAGAGACCCAGCCAGCACTGCATGGGGCTTCTCAGGGAATCTCCTGGGATGCAGAAGCTTGGGAGGAAAGACCACAACAGGTTCACTGGGAAAGGTGGTGTGGTAATAGATGCTCATCCAAGGAATTCAGCCCATGGCAATGTGGACAGCCCCTGCTCCTGGGTGCCCAGGGCTGAGCATCCCTCAGTATATTGCAAAGCAGTGTTTTCCCACTGCCCCCAAGAGTGACACAACCTTTTGCTGCACTAATTCAGGCCCTGAGTTTTGTGCTCCTGCTTTGGGAGAGTGTTATATTTCAATTTTACTGAAAGAGGCCGTTTCCACTTGAAAATTTGCTAAAGAGAGCAGGATTTGATTACAAAGCAGCCCAGGCCAAATCCAGCCCCTCCTTCTCTCTCTCTCTGCTGACAACATCCTCCCCTCCACAACAACAATCATCTGAGCACAAACAGACAACGGAGCTTTTCAGAAAGTAATGAACTCTGGTCAGAGCCAAGGCAGGGAGGGTTTAACGTTCAGCGTGGAGAGCTTGGTGAGGCCATCAATTATATAGCCCTGCTGCTGAAGGAGCAAAAAAAAAGGGAATATTTCAGACAGACTTGGCCAAAAAGAAAAGATAGGGAAGGAAATCACTGTGAGAGAGATTTAATTCCATGAGCAGAGACAAGTGTTTGCAAAAGAGGAGGAGGATCAAAGGCTGAAGCTCTCGGGCTGCCTGCAAGGAGGAGGGATTACAAAGAGGGCAAACCATGGAGAAAACATCTCTGTTGATGCCTTGTCTCAAGGCTGGTCCAGTCAAGAAGAGCCCCAGGCACAAACAGGGAGCTTGTTGGCTGTGAGGGCTCAGTGACAGGGAGGCTTTGGAAGTGAAGCAGGTGGATTGAGACATGTTCTTCTCATCTTATGTAGGACAGGAAATGAACACAGGATCTGCCTCACCTCAAATCCTACCCAGGGTGCTTACACAAGATGCTACTAAGGAAAGGAAAGACTGGCATCTCTCCTGCCAGTGTGATGGGCTCAGTAACCCAGACATGAAATATCACAGAACCACAGACTCGTTTGGGTTGCAAGGGACCTCAAAGATCACCTTGTTCTGCCCTCTGCCATGGGCAGGGACACCTTTCACTACTCCAGATTGCTCCAAGCCCTGTACAACCTGGTTTTGGACATTTCCAGGGATGGGGCAGCCACAGGTTCTCTGGGCAACCTGTGCCAGGGCCTCCCCACCCTCACAGGGATGAATTTCTTCTGTACCACTATATGGGTCCACCTAGAGCAAGAGGACCTCCCATACTCCCCCCTGCCCCCAGTGGGGTTGTGCTGATCCCTTCCAGGGATCCAACCTCGGTCTAAGGAACCAAGTCACCTCCTTGCTGAAGAACAGGGTGAAGGAGTTTCACTGCTGTGTTACACCAGACCCAGAAAACCCAAACCAGAAATATTTTAGGACCACATTTCCATGTCTTGTCCAAAGGGCCACATTTCTGCATCTTTTCCAAGTATCCCTATTTTTTTGTTCTCCACTTCCCACTTCTCCTCCTCTTTCTCCTTTCTAAGTCTCTTCATTCTCCGTTGCAGCACCAGAACAGAAAGGAAAATAAGATCACAGCTCTTCTGATGTTTCACTGCAATCCTTGTCTTCTCTGCTTCCTCTTCTCCTTCAAAACTCAAGCAAGAACAATATGTAAAAAAATCCACATTTTCCACCCACTTCCCAGGGACTCACTCCAGCCTGTCCTCAAGCATGTGGATATTTGCTGGAGGTTCTCTAGCCCTTGGAGGTGGCAGAGTTGGGTGGCTTTTCGGCAGCTGTTCCCTTGGCCTCTCCTTTATCTCCAGCATTGTGTTCACATCTGCTTCTCCCTCTGCCTCTTTCCCTGCTGCTGGGAGCCTGCTCTTAAATCACTGCTCAGCACACCAGCTGCCAGGCACAGGTTTCATGCCCCGTTTGGAGGATCCAAAAGCCGTTTGCAAACCTCCCTCTGCCTTTTATATTTTTTAAATTTTTCTTATTTTTTTTTTCTAGACTCCTGAATCTGCCAGCACTGCCACACTGCTTTCCCCTCCTCCCTTTTGGCTGCAGAGTTCTCTTGGCTCTGGAAACATGTTCAGACACCTGGTTGCTGGCAGAGGCTGGCTCATGCAGCTCTCTGATAGGGAATGGGGGGAGAGAGGGGGTCAGTGAAATACCCCTTGGCTATCAGGGAAGTGCTGGTGGCCACCTACTCGTACCCCTCCTGGATTTTTGGTGGCTTTCCTGATGCTGGTGGCAATCCCACCACCCACACCCCTCTGTCTTTGCCTGAAGTTTTGGCCAAGGCCATCCCCAGTTTTGTAGAGTGGAAAAGCACAGATTTGTGCAGCATCACCCATGAGCTGGAGACATGTTAAGGACAAGGCACTGCCATCTGTGGCTTCCTTCTTCAGCTCCTAAGCGTGGCAATTTTGGCAGAGCAAAGCAGTAAAAGCCCCAGAGAGCAGAGCTGGGCACGTGGAGGGATGGATGCCTCACTGCCACCCTGCCCACACAGTGGCTCCAGGCAAAATTCCCATTCCAGATTGCAATCTCTCAATGCTACCAAAAAAGGAGAGGGCAATATCCTTCCATCAGCCAGTAATGTACAAAATTCTCTGAAAAAGCTTGGCTGATTCCTTCTCAACCTCCTTTCACCCGTGGTCTGTGCAGGATTGCAAGCCAGGATCCCCACGGATGCCACCTTCATGAGAAAGGATATATCAAACAGACAAAAATCCCTTAGGAACAGCCCTTTCCTTCTGTCCTCTGACTCCTTAAGCCTCTGCAACAGGTTTTTGCTTCTGGACTCATCTCCAGAGAGACTGGCTGGAAAAATCAGTTCTAAAGGCCAGAAAGAAGAGCCAGATTAAAGTATCAACTCTAAATTTATGCTTGGGACTTAAGGTTTAATAATGCAACAGAAAATCAATATTTAATAAAGCAAATGATGGAGAAAAACAGTGAATGGGAGATGAGCCGCTGCTCATGTTTTCAAACATGGAACCCCCGGAGGAGCTGGGTTGGCAGGATGGATGTGGAACCAGATTGCCACAAAGAGCTGGCACAGAGGACGCCTCAGGTCCCTCCGATTCCAGCTCCGGTGTCAAGGCAGCCTCACAGGTCTTTTATTAAATGACAAACAAGGAATTACTGCGGTGGTCAGAGTCCAAATATCCACGGAGAGAGATCAAATGCTGAGACATGAGGGGAGCTGGGCAGCTGCTGCACTGGACTAGCCCAGACTGGGGCTGGGCTGGCAGAATGTGGGCAGCAGCAGAGCACCCAAATTTAGGTTTCAAAGGCAGCAAGAAATGCTGTCAAGGGATGGGGATCTCCTGAGAAGCTGGGAGGGAGCACAGGGACCCAAAGCAGAGGACAAATCCCTTCCTGCTGAGCAGCAGAGGAGGCGGTGTGGGTAGTTCAGGTGGGCAAGTGGAGCATCCTTGGGCACAGCAAACCTTTATGCCAGGGCACGGCAAAACTGCATCCCTGGGCACAACTGTGCATCACTGGGCTTGCAAACACACATCCCTGGGCATGGCCAGTGTGCATCCCTGTGCTTCCACGGGAACCACACATCCCTGGGCACGGGAAGCAGGCGTTCCTGGGAGTGCTGGGCCTGGCCAGGATAAGGGAAGCTCGATGATGCCGGGGACAGATCAGCAGCTCTGCCTCCCTCCCCTGGAGGCTGGAGAAAACTGCAGCGAGCCCCTGCGCGGCACAGGGATGTCACCTGCGTCTTGTCACCCCACTGCCTGCACGGAGCCTGTCCAGCCCTCATACAAACCATTCTACCAGCTGGGAAAGGGGGGAATTTTCCCTATGCGTGAAAATTTTTCCCACGGTTGCTGCCTGGGGCACACGGATTGGGATGCACAAAGATCCCTACCCCGTCTCACAAAGTTTGGGGACTCTGGGTAGACCCTCTAAGCAAAGGAGACTCTCATTCGCACAGGAATCAGTGCCCTTGAATGAAACCCCCTCGTCTTGCTCACCGTGTGTGCCGGTTTCCTGCCTGGCCCTGCAGCACAGCAATAATTTGTAGCTTGTGCCGGGATCCTTCACATTGAAAGATGACATATAAATATAAAATGTTATCACTCCATAACAGCCACATGCTATAAAACGCCAGGCAGAAGGATCTGGAACTAGATGGAGGCAGTGCTTTAAATCCTTCCCTGCAGAGTTACTGTCGCTAAAACAACAGATCTGCTCCAAAGAGCTCCGGCAACGGAGGGAGAAGAGGAAAGACCCCAATAAAAACACCACAGTTGTGGAATTAGGTGGGTAAGTGACGGAATTACAGCGTGACCTCCCCGTGCTGACAGCCCTGGGGTAGCAGCAGCATCGGCACACCGGTGACGTCTCCTCCCATTCATCCCCTGCTGTGATTTTCAGCGGATGCTCCGTGTTCCTGGAGTAACAACAAAGCGCTGGTACCGATGTTACACTACAACGAGTTGACTCCGCTCCCGTGGTTACGATAACAATGCTGTTACTGTAGTAACATTACAGGCTCGAGGTCTCACTGTTCTAGCCTTAATTTTATTGTCGTAAGATTAAATTGCAATAATGTTATTGAGCCGCCATTAGCGTTGCCATGGCAACAATAACATTAAGGTAGCGGCATCACATTACAGTGGTCCGACCGTTCCACCACAAATATTTTAATGTAGTAAAACAAAAGAGATTACTGCAGTAACATTAAACTGCAGTGACCTCATTAAACCCCCACTGGTTTTATCAGGCTGAACAATGCTCCTCCGGAAACCACATGTGGCTGCAGGAGCATCCTGGGTGCATCCTGGGTGCTGCCGTGCCAGCCTTTAGGCTGGTAAAGCCATGGGGAAGGAGGGCGATTCATTGTGCTGCAAAAGACCCACAGACAACTCGAGTCCTCCCTTCTTGGAGAGCTGCTGTTGGCCTCGCGAATTCAGCTGCTCCAGAGAAGGGATTAACGGAGCTGCTGTTGAATGGCTCTGGGTGAGGAGGGTGACCTCTCCCTGAAAGCCTTTGGAGAGGATGGGTGAATGGGGCTGCCGGGAGCTTGTGTGTTCAGAAAGGCTCAAAGAGCAGCAGACTTGTTTTCTAAAAGAGGGGTGATCAGAGGGTGACCTCCGCAGCTCTGAGGGAGTAGCAGAGAGAGTTTCACTGAGCTCAGCTCAAAAGCTTGCACAGCTCAGACGGGGAGGATGGAAATAGTGGAGCCACGAAGGTGTTTGAGGTGGGAATGCCCCCAGCACCAAGGCACGGGGCAGCTGGATGGGACCAGTTTGCTACTGGAGCTGCTTGATCCCTCAAGCAACACACAGGATTAGTTAGAGGTTCACCAGTGGAGACAAACAGAAATCAGCCACAGCCTGGGTAGAAAAACAGGAAGGAAATTAAACTAGTCTGTGTGTCCTATGAATCACTGGATCTTCCTTTGCCTCACTCCATTCTGCTGCCAATTATTTCTCCTTGGGAACAGGATACATCCTGCCATGGGTCTGGTGGTGCCTGGCCTGCTTGCACTGCTGGGGTGCCAGGAAAGCCCAGAGGATGCCCTGGGGGAATGCGTTTAAACTGAGAGAAGGTTGATTTAGA
>VYZS01059589.1:1675-11929 GCA_013400695.1 Neodrepanis coruscans | reverse complement strand
AAGAATGGAAGAATGGAAGAATGAAACTTTTCTCATAGTACTAGTCAAGCGAAAGCAATATTTTTCCTTACCTGTGATAGTGGGAGACACAGGGCTTAAGACAGAAGAGGCTGCAGATGTAGATAACTTTTCCACTCAAATCTGGTAGCCTTTTGGCTAATCATCATATATAAAATATAAAACATCTCTGTGATGTGCATATTTCATGATACTGCTTAATGACAAATATGGATTGGCAACTGTAAAGGAGCTGTCAAAGCTTCCTTGCATGGTCTCCTCCTTTTAGTCTGCCTTTGAAAATGGGTTTGAATAAAAACCTGTAACTTTTCTTGAGCAGAAAACATGGAGTTTTTGTGTCATTTATCTGGAGGTGGATTTTTCACAGTGGCACGTGTTAAGGTCACATGGGCACATATATATATATATATATNTTATCTGGAGGTGGATTTTTCACAGTGGCACGTGTTAAGGTCACATGGGCACATATATATATATATATATCTCCTTAATCTCTTGTCCCAAGGAAACTTGATCACCTCACCTAAATGTATTTGTTGCTATTGTTAAATGAAAGAACAGATATCTAGCTGCAGAAGGATGAATGTATGTAAGCCTGAAAGCCTGTAGCCAAAGACATGGGACAGGTGCTTTCGGTGGCCTTACTGTACTGAGGAATACTCAGTGGTGAGCACACAATTCTGTCGTGAATTGATCTCTATGCAAAATGAATTCTGGGTTCTGGCATCTTTGGTTTGGAAGCTACACATAGTATAAAATGTTACAAAGGCGAGAAATCAAGAATGATCTTCACTGAAGTTATTCATAGCTTTTGAATCTAGATCAGTGAACAATTTAAATTGTGGAAAATTGTATGACTTATTTAAAGTGAAATGACTATTTAGTGTCTTTCATACCTGCTTGTTGCCACCAAAATGTCTTTGGTAGCAGCCTACGTTATCTGTGCGTCACCAGCTTGCACTTTGCTTAGTTTCAAATATGAAGTTCAGCTTAGTCTTTGCAGGTGCAAGCTGCTCTCCTCACTTGCACCTGAATAACTCAGTGGCAAAGCTGTATCACAATGTTTATTGAAACAAACTCTTAACTGTTCCTCTTAAATTTTGTTTCCTCTGTTAGGGTTAGGGTCTGTCCTTTTGACCTCAGTGCTTGCTTGCAGGAAGAAGCCCATTCTGACCTCAAATCTGTATGTTGCTGATCTGTTTTTGCGGTGGTAGGTGGGCTTACCTGGCCCTGTCCTGCAGGCAGGTTGAGGCCATGAGGGACTGAGCCACCACTCAGCAGCCGGGATGCTCAAGAAACACCCATTGCCGGTGGCTCCTGTTGTCTGGCCCAATGTGTCCCAGCGTTCGTCAGTGGTTTTGAGCTTCTCATTAGGACCGTGAATTATGTGTTAATTAATTGTCTCTTAATTTTCTTTGCCTATTTTCTATTTGCTGTGATATCTATTCAATTACTTGTATGATTATAGGTAAGACTGAACACCAAAACAAAACGTGTGAGTGGCTTTGTATACTGACATAATTAACTAAATTTTACTGAGGTGCCTGACTTTAAAGAACTTCAAAACAAAAACAGGGTTACTGCTCTCTTTGCCACTGTATTCCTTATGGCACAGTCAGCTTCTTCCTTACTATCATTATTTTTGTATCACTGACATGGTTTTAGAACTTGTCGGTGAAGTTAGTGGTTTAGGGAACTGGAGCTTTTGCTGCCTGGCATGGAAAGGGGAAGCGGTGTGGTATGAAGGGATAAAGATGTTTAGTGAGGTATATGAGGGTTTTTTCTTTTTCCTTTTTTTTTTTTTTTTAAATACAATTATCAACAATATAATAGGCAATATTTTTTGTGGTTTGGGTTTTTAAGGCTCCAGAAATTATGTAGTCTTGAGATGTCTACTTGGGCTTTTTTCAGTTTCAAAGCATAAGGCTACCTACATATGTGCATCTTTCTTCGCTCAACTGGTGAATGTATTGTAAAATTAGTACTTGGCTTTTGGACTAAAAATGCAGATACGTTTTGCAGCCACAGATTTATGAAGTATGTAGGACTGTGGCTCCAGAGATTCAGCCCTCAACCCCTTCTGTTCTGGGAGAAAGTTTGTGTATGAAAAAAGGACTTCTAATGGAAATGATTTTATAACCTTGAGTAAGGAATAATAAAGTAAGACATAGTGAAGATAACCTGATAAATAGTTTATTGTTTTCCTCTTTCAGAAATATGTAGAAGATGAATATATTTACTTTATTGTCAACTTCTGTGAGGAAGGAACTTTAAATTCACTAATGCTGGCTGCATCTAGTCATAGTTAAGCATATGGTAGTGCATACTAATATTTTAATGAATTTTTTAGCATTTTGTTTGTTAATCTGATTGCCAAGATGAGTTTTAAATATTGTGGAAACACTGCTCTCCATGATGATGGGTTGCACTTCAGAAATTAAGTGGGGGAAGAGTCGCATTTAGAAGAACAGCTTCTCTGCTGCTCCACAGAGGGCTTCAGCATTAATTGAACTGATCTATGAGGACAAATGGTATTGATGTTTAAGTATTATTTCTAAATATGCTTATTAAATGTTAATCACATGTGTTCATCCAATAAAGGTGCTTCATTCCTGTGCTGTGGTTTGTGATATGCAGATGTCTTGAGTGAGCAGTGCAGCAGCTGTATTTTCTTGGTTTTCTTTTCTTGTGTTTCTTGGTTTCTTGGTAGGCCTCCACTCCTAACAGAAGGTGGAAGAATAAAAAGAACTAAGTCAGCTACTTTTACTGGATTGATTATCATCTTCTAAAAACTGCATTAGGCCTCGTGCCTGTTCTAGATTTTGATGGTGGATATCGGCCTTTACAAGATTGCTTAAAATGATATCTAAGGAGGCAAATGTGTTTAATTTTGAAGCACTTCTGTAACGAATGGTAAAGGCTTAGAATGCTTTAGTTCGTGGTATGTGGGACCTGAAGTGGCTCTAGCTTTAAAAATGCAGTCACTTAAAACCTCCTGGGACTCTGGCAACTGCTGCGTCAGACAGAGATTATGAGTTGCTGGAGGAGCAGACAGCAGCGCTCCGTTTGTTCGGACAACTTGCTTTTGTTAAAGGCATCTTGCATCACTGCAAAGTATGAATGATGTTATAGTTCTGTTTGAAAATACATCTTATTCTAGAGTTAATAAAACTTAAAGGTACAAGTCTTCTCTTGTTCTAGTCTTAGAAATCTAGTTTTTGGGAATGCTAGGAATCCATGTAGCTGGAATTGCATTCAGTCCCATTGCTTCTTCAAGACAGCATGCCAGAGGTGGCTGTGATTGCATTTCTAAGTAACCTGTGTTTCTCCAAGTGCTTTACTGGTGTGTGCAGTCTTGTGTTGAATGTCAGCACGAGGGGCTCCTTTTTAATTTTGTCAGGGCTGTTGTTACAGAGATCTGAGGGGTGTATGTTCTGGGGCCTGGCACATGTGTACTTGAGAGAACATGATGAGGACATGGTCTCTGAAATAGTGCATATTCAGATTTAAATTTGAACGGCTTACCAAAAAAAGTGCTTGCAAGCAGAGGCTCCTTAACCCATAGTGTTTGCTGTTTAAATTATATCTCCTATCTGTGCTTTGTAATGTATAAGAATTCTTACTTAATTAGCATCTTAATTTTTTTTAATGTCTATTGTTCAGAGGCCTCTTAATGTCAGGCCTTCGTGCTTTTTCTGCACCAGGATATGAAATGATGAAGTGGACTGTTCTCTGCTTCTTGTATGTTGGTATCTCCCTCTGAAAATATTAGACACATCCCTCGTGGAATTTAGTTACTACCAGAATGAAATTTTCATGATCGCAGAAATCAGGAAATTAAAACCTTTTTTTGAAATGAAGTGAGTGGTGTGTATATATGAAAGAGTGATACCTGTGAGAAGCCTTTGTGCTCTCCATGGAAACTGTAGTTTTGGGTTAAGTTGAAGGTTTATAAGGACAGGAGATGCAGAGGGCAGCCGCTTGCTGGTGAGGCTGACCTGCAACTCAGTAGCTGCACAATGTTGGCACCGCTCTCTTGTTCACTATTGATGCTGAAGAGGAGAAGGGTAGCAAATAAGTAAAAGTGCTGCATCTGGGAGGGCCCTACACCACTCCTGGTCACCTGGACCTGGTTGTAAATTTCTGTGCTGGAGTTGGCAGTGTGTGGTTGGGTAGCAGCTACTACACTCAGGCTGTGTCCTGGGCCGCCCCACTTGCCTGTTCTGCTGGCAGATCCGCCTTCTGGTGGTCTCTGCTTTAGTGCTGCAGTGATATGTGCCTTCTAGCATAGGCAGAACTTGTGGCTGTTTTGCTTATATGCTGACCTATTTAAATTTATACAGCAGAGGATCTTTGGTTTTGTTTTTTTTTTTTAAAGGGGAGTTCTGGGACATTGGAATATGGACATTAATTTTGTAGGAGAAAATCCAAGTGCGTGCTTTTTTCCCTTCCTGAATAGGGGGTATAGACATAATTCAGAATATGGACTCTAATTGTCAATATACTGTTGGTGGTCTTGCTAGCAATTGTAAGGTAGCAACTTCTTCAGTTTTCGTGTGCTTAACTCCAGAAACTGTGACGTGGGTGGGGTTTCACTTACCCATCACTGGCTTTTCAAACTACGTAGTTAGATAAGACTGAAGCAACTTGCTATAAATGTGGTGACTTGTTAGACCGCATTTATTGTGCAAATGAGCTTACATCCTGCAAGATCAGCAGAAATGCTTAGTGTTTGCCTGGATGGAAATTAATTAAAATTTGGCGACTGAAATTAAAGGAAAGGAATTGTTGCCTATTGTGTTATATGAATCTGCCTTTCAGTTCTAACAGTGGAAATTAGCACAATTGCAAATGTTTTTTTGGCATATGTGAGTTTCAAATTGGTGCTAAGTTCTGGCATCTGTAGCCTTCTTAAATTTTTACTGCCCTTTAATTTGTGTTAAATCTATTTGAAGCCACTAACAGGAGTAAAGATCCTAACAATCCAGAAATATACTGTTGTGGTGGTGGTGGTGTAGGCTCATTTGCTTGTAGCTTGCATTTACTTAAAACTGATTTGAGGTAATTTGCTAATTTGATTGTAATTGTTAGAATTAAAAAAAGTACTGGTGCCATACGTATCTTGGATATATATTCAGATTTGAATTTTGATTGCCAAAAGCATACTTACAGACTGAAAGATCTTTAGTGTTTGCCAACTAAATTATATCTTACAGCAATGCTTTGCAATATATAGAAAGTCCTAATTAGATATTCAAAAACTGAAGATGCTGTTATTCAGACATGCTTCATAGCAGGCTTCTGCAGTTCTACTCTGTCAGGATGTGAAAGGATTATGTGCTCTATGCTCCTGCTTGCTGTTAATGTGTTGATTTCTTGTTCCAAAAATATTCTCTTCAAATGTGAACCTTCAAATTAAATGTAATTATTTGTCACCCCCCAACCCCTTCTCCCAGAAAACCTGGCTCTCTTATAGGATCTCAGTGGTGCTCTGGGGGAAGCGGGATTATACCTGCTGTTGTTGTCTATGCCTGGAAAAGCACAATTAGCAAGTGTAATTTGTAACTGTTCGGTTAGTCCCTGTCTTCCTTTCTTGCCCCTTCACACCCTTACCCTGAAGGACTGCCCTTTGAAGCTCTAGCATCTGAGCCTTGTGGGGCTGAGGGCTTCTCCCAACTGCCCCTAGCAGCCATCTTCTCGGGTGCAAGCACTGGAAGATGTGGGGAGGTGTGAGCAGAAGGCTTTTGGGGAAAGCCTAGAGCCTGGCTTCTGCCTCGATGCTGGCAGAGTGCTGCTGTGAAGATTTCAGTGAGTGTTTGAGCCATGACCTAGCAGCTGCCTTGTGCAGGAGCTGAGCCTACAGAATCCTGCCAGAATGCTTCTGTTGGCCAGGTGCATTTGTGGGTACCTTTCTACTTGCTATGAAGATGTGAGGAGGAGGTAAGGGCAAGGAATCACATGTTCTCTTTCCAGTTACCAGGGAAGTTTGTAGTGATTCGCTACATAGATTACTCACTACTTAAATCAGTTCAGGTATATGTCTTGGCCTTTCTTGAAGATACTGCACTGCTGCCTTTATTCCTCAGTAAGGTCTTTCAGTGTCTCTGGAGGTTCAGATGAGGAAAGCAATATCTGGAAGAGGGATGGTTTAGATTAGATATTAGGAAGAAATTCTTTACTGTGTGGGTGGTGAGATAATGGCACAGGTTGCCCAGAGAAGTTGTGATTGCCCCATCCCATGTTCAAGGCTGTATAGGATGTGGCTTTGAGCAACCTGGTCTGTTGGAAGATGTTCCGTGCTCGTGGTGGTGGGGTTGGAACTTGATGATCTTTAAAGTCCCTTCCAACCCAGACTATTCTATGATTCAGTGATTCTATGAAATGTTGTTACAAGATAAATGTTTATTGATTAGATTAATTATTATGACTACTATTTTTTTTAGATTCATTATTATTCCTTCTCTTTTTTTTTAAAGTGAACTGTGTGGTGATATTAAGGAAAGTTGAGTTGCCAGAGCCAGGTTAGGCTAAGGTATTTGCAGTTGCTGTTTGCCTGTTGACACTTCCTGCTCTTGTTCTGCTTCAGTCCTGCCTCTTTTGTGCTGAGCTCTGCTTCCCTGACAGGTCTGCAGCTCAAACCAGAAGCTATTTGAAATTTGGGATGAGGATGCAGCCTCACATGTGATCTGATCAAATTGTGTTATATAATTTAAACATAAATAAAATTGCACTACATATTTTGATCTAGCTAGATGTATTTAGGTCTTGATTAATATCGCGAAATCAATAGTGAAGGAAACAATACCAAAAAAGTATGTGGCAGCATGTTTAACTCAGAGTAGCTTTACTTTTTCACAACTGTTACAGTATCTTGTCCCTGCCATCATTGGGATGACATTAATGCAGAGCTGGAAGGCAGCTTTTCATTTTAAATGCAGGTGGCATGATGTTTGTAAACCTCAGAGATGGACAGAGAGGAGCTTTTGCTTTTGGCTTAAGTTGGGGATTAATTTTTTTCCTTCTATTCCCTTTTTCTTTGAATATACACAGCCTCCAAGTAAAACTATGGTGTCAGATCTTTATAGCTGAGGATTTACCTTTGCTGCGAGAGCTGAACGTCTCTCCCAGTTTTATGAGTGTATATTCTAGCTGGTGGAGTTTTCGTGCTGATTTAGAGTCCCTGGTACTGTTGGTGTGTTGTGTACTCCTTATGCACAAGTGTAGTAAATCCAGTAAATGCCTTCTTGAAATACAAATAAGGATAGGAATTTAAAACAGAATTTTAAAGTACAGCCTGTTGCAATTGATTTTGGGAAAATCAAGAGATACTATCTTAACGCAGCCTTTTCCATGCTTGTTAGGAAACTTGAGTCACTCTTGAATAATCCAGTTTGTTCAGTCTATGAAAACCTGATACTGCACTCTTGCCATTTTCTTCTTTACAGTTCTGTGGCAATGACATAGTAATAAGCATTAAAAGGGGAAACCATAATCTTTTCTGCTTGCAGCCCAAGCCAATGCTAGTCATCCCCTGATGCTATGAAGTCATTCTTTGCTTTGAGGTTTCTAACTAAAACTCTGTTCAAAACATCTGCTCTGCATGAACAGTAGAGGCATTAGGGAGGGAGTCCTGGTGCCCTCCCACTGCTTCCGACCCCTCTTCAGGCCATCCTCCTGTGGCCAAGACACAAAGTCCACACAGTCCCTTGACAGTGATCCCTCCTTCCACCTTCTGGAGCTCTGGAACAAAAATGAAGATGTAATGAATCTGGAGTGATTGCACAACCCAGTTATGCAATGAGGCTGACGTGGAATAGTATACATATGTAGAAAACGCCTTTTTCGAAGAGATGACATTAAGCACAGTTTCACCATGTTCTCCCCAAAGCTGAGGGCAACTGCATTACTGGCTTCACCCCCTGGCTGGTTAACCTGCATATTAAAGCACACCAAATGCTCAGCCTCTGTTGACTGAGGATTATTGTTGGTGGAGCAGAAAAACAAATCAGTTCTTTTGGACTATTTGTTTGGGAAGGAGTTTTTTAGCTTGGGGCCCAGAGCCCAAGCAATTACAGTAGTCAGTCCCGGGACAGTGTCCTGCACTGTAATGATTTTTTTACTGTCAGCATAATCTGAACTACCTAAGTGTGTATTTTGTTTCCTTTTTTTTTTTTCTTCAAATGAGTGATTGGATTTCACTTACCGAAGGCATCATGAGTTAGTCCAACATGTCAGTGAGCAAGTGCTCAGCATTTCTTGCATCTGGGAACTCAATTCCTTACTTCTTATGGTTCTTAATTTCTCTGGAAGAAGATATGCCGCACAGCAGCCTGACTCCTGTCTTTTGTGTGAAACAGAGGGACTGATGGCATTATGCTCTGAGTTTTTAAGGCAGGCTGCTTGGTAAGGCTGCCTTTACACTGAATGTGATGCAGGCATTCTTTTTGTCACTTTCCTGGCAAGTTACCCTGTATCATGTGCCATGTGGGCTGGTGGGCATAATTGTTGATGCCTTGGGGCAGGGACAGACTTCCTAAGGTCCGTTTCTTGTTTTCAACTGAGCAGATTTGTGTTCAGCTACTGGACATGTGGAAAGTTGTTCTCCTAGCTAAGATGTGCAGTCTCTAGAAACTGAATCTATCCCATCTCACCAGAAATGGCTGGTGAGAATACAACATTGATATGATGTACTGTTTCTCTTGGCTTGCTTATGGCTGGTACATTTTTACTTATGTATGGGAAAATAAACCTTTTCGTCCAGTAGTTGCTTCACTTGCTTCTGTTTTAGTTCCTGGTAGGTAGAACAAATAAGTGATGTTAAATTCACATGTAGTGCTTGTTGCTGATTGAAAGGAAAATTCTGCAAACTAAGCAAGTAGACTGACCTGATGACTCCTCATGACAACTGCCTACTTTTCGTTAACATTCAGAATATTTTTATCCTCGTTTACTCCTTAGAGGCTAATAGAGGGCTGCTAGAGTAATTTTCAGATGAATCATGCCATCTGCCATGCATGCTTTGCTGTTTCAGCATTAGGGAGGAGAGGGAATATGTATGTACAGTAGTCTGAAACAGTATGTTTGCATCTCTGTAAAACTAATTTAGATTTCAGAGATGGTATTTTTTTTTCCATTGTCAGACATTTATATTTCTTGCTTTGGTTATCAGTTTAACATCGGGGCTCTAGTACTGATACTGCTGTCTTGGGTGGTCAGTGCCAAACTTTGCAGAAGCACAGTGGACATGCTTGATCTGATTTGCAAATGAGTTAAAGTTGTTGATTACAAAGTCCTTTTTTGAAAACACTGTTCAAATGTTGACCCTTTGGGTTGTCAAATGACCCAGCTATAATCTGCATCCCCCTAAAAATCAAAGGTAATAATAAAACATGCATAGAGAAATAAAACTGATGGGTGTAGCCTGGCAGCGTAGAGGGAAAGGTCATTTGTGGAATCAGTTCTGTGGGGCTGAGGTTCAAGGCTTCTTCTTCTAGGAGCTGTCCTGAGTCAGAGGAGGAGTGTCACCATCATGCAGCCATCCTACCTGTGGGAAAGTGCAAACTCGTGTTTGAAACCAAAAATTCATAACCACATTGGAGCACTGGACGTGTCATGTTCCACCTTGTGTTTTGTCCAGAAGCAATGATCTGGGACACTAGCCAATCTGTTAGTAAAGTTCATGGGTTTGGATTTGGGTTTGGAGGGAGCTGGACGTACAATCTCGAGGAGTTTGTATGACAACCCTATTCCATCTTTGAGAACCAGGCTATGATACTAGATAATGCTTTAATTATGACCAGGCAGAGTAAATTCTTCTGTTCTAATATATTAAAAATCTTGCCTTGCTGCCTGTCCCAAAGATCAAATTTTCTCATAAAATGAGAACTGTTGAACTGTTTGCCCTAAAATGTACTCCTAGGTTGTGCCCTTCATTCATGTCTAAGCTTTTTACAATAATTTTAACTTGTGCTTGGTTTTAGTGCCCTGACAACTGTATTTAAAGAAACTGGGAACAGAATATTGAAATGTGAAGCTAATAAACTGTTTCCCTCCTTTTTCATGCATTTCACCCCTGTATTTCAAGGGAATTTCATATCTGGTAAGCTCCACTTAGTCACGTGAGGTCAGTTGGAGGCCTGAGCATGCTTTCTTTTTTCAGGCAAGAGAGACAATTTTTAAATGCTGGGAATTAAAAGCAAGTATTGCTTGCCTATGGAGAGGAGTTGTGGCACCAGA
>VYZS01059565.1:8921-25156 GCA_013400695.1 Neodrepanis coruscans | reverse complement strand
GGTATCTCACTCAGTCTAAACTTCCCCTTGTCACTGCTGAAAGAAACATAGTACTTTAGTACTATGATACATCAATAAAGTTATTCTACAAAGTTGCTACTATATTCAGGGCAAAAAAATTATATTAATTCCAGGTTTGGATAACATTAATGATGATTGCCAAAGCAAAACATACACAAAAATACAAATACTTCAACAAGGAATTTATGTATTTTCTGTTTCTGAGCAAACTAAGGATATAGGACCAAATACTTAATTATGGCAGCTGCTGTAGCACAGGTAGCACGTTAATTCAGTGAGCTTTTTAAAAAATAGAAATGTCTTGCAGGAGTTTTTAAAACAGCAATTTTTTTGCTAAATCAGAGCTACCTTTTTTAATTCCTATCATGTGCCCCAAAATTAGCATTAAGTAGCTACTTCAAGGTTTGCCTTTTCCTGATGAAACTTTTTCCTATAAAGCCCTAAATAGAGCTACACTGTAGATATGCACATAGATAAGATGTATTACTCTGTTATGGCAGCAGTACCACAGAAAGAATGATGGCTTAAATCTTGATATGGAAAACAGGGTAAGAAAGGTCTCAGAAGAAAAATACATATCCAAATAATAGTAAAGCAACATGGGCTTGTTCAGGTAACAAAGGTTTGAAATAGATAACATAATGTTGTTTGACAGTTGAGAATAAAAAAATGAAAAATCAAGGTTTTACAGTAATGCTTATTGAAAATTCTAACCCCCCCCATTTAACTAGTTTTACATCTATCTTCTGTGAAATTCCAGATTACTTAGTAGAGTTTTTCAACATGTATAAAAGGGTTGCTTAGTCAGAATTGTTTATCTGGCCTCAGGTGGATGTATTTAAAATTATCTGAAACATTTCCTTTTGTCCCCATTATAAACATAGGAAACAGTATCAATATCCTAACAACTGTGCCAATTAGATTGTTCTTCAAGGTATTAGGTACAAAGAAATTATTTGCTTTAGCTTGTAATTGTCTAAAACCAGAGACTACAAAAACAACAGTCAACATGACCAAGGATAAAACACGAATTTGAACTGTAAAACAAATTTAGTTAGTAATAAGAACATTTTTTTAATATGGCTGCTGGTGACACTTTCATTTCACAATAATCACAAAGTAACTCCAAATCCCCCACTTCCGCACCTAAAAAGATTTCACATGTACAAGACTCACAAAATTTAAGGACTAGACAACTCCTCCAGATACAAATGAAATAATTCAGTAAAAGCGAAAATCACATGGTGAACCCTTCCCATACTCTCTGGTTATGTGATTTGAGGATGAGACCACTGTAAATGTTTTCCCCACCCTGTTAGAGAATGCTTTTAAAAACAAATGTGCAGTTAAAAATACCTTGATTTTCTCAGCAAAACAAAAACATCCCTTAACTAGGGGGCGAAATGAAAGTCTGTTTTTACAAAGGACAAGTCAGTTACTTGAAACCGAAAATTGAGGCTGGGAGACAAGTTAGTCTTATAATAAATCCTCTCATAACTCTATGGAAGGTTATTGTAATTTCATAATGTATTAAATACTGTACCTGTTCTCAGTTTCAGAAGCTTGATTTGTAAGTGAAGTTTGCATCAACTGCGAGGGAGCCAAATCTACAATTAATCAAAGATTATAAATTCATTATAAAGTTCTTAGTTGCAAAGGAAGTTTGAGCTACACAAATAGTAATTTGCAAAAAGCATATTCAAGACAATGTTGCAATATGTCCTTGGCCAACCAAAAAAGATGCAACCTTGAGGTAGTCTTCAGATGTTTCTCCACAATACTTAAAAAAATGTGACATTTTTCAACATTTCCAGAGCAGTTCTGCAGAGCAGTTTGCCAGCAGCTGACCAAAGCCAGCAGTGAAACTACATAGAAGTTTAAATATGTTTACACTGATACCATATAAATAGCTTTATGTATAGTATTAGAACCATAAATGTATCGTATGCCTCCATCTGAGGCATGATCTGTAGCACTTAAGAAAAAGAAAACATCCAGAATAGCAAAAGAAAGAAAAAACACTTTTTACATTCTCGAACAGTACGAGGGTATTATTCTGTCCCTCAAAAGTATGCTACAATGGCAGGAAAAAACCCAAAACAACAAAAAACAACCCAACTATTTATTAAAGCTAAATAGTTATACAGTGCATTCAAAATAAGGTCCAGACTGAAAAAACAAAAGCCCCAAGCCAACTCCACCACCACCACAAACAGGACAAAAAAAGTTAATAAAGAGACATGCTAGTGATCCATTGATAATACTTCTTGGTGAAATGTACTTCAGTCAAAATAGTCCCATGACACTGATCATAAGCTTTGACAAACTGCATTCACACACTAATAAATGAAGACTATGTAATAAAAACATTGAGTGATTACTCAATTAAAAATTTGGTCAAGATCAAGTAGAACAATTTAGAAGAAAGAAATGCAGACACTTATTCAAAGGAACCAAAACAGAAAATTAATAAAAACCAAGTCAAGACAAGCCAACTGAAATATGGACATTTTACTAGAAGTTTTACTGCCTTATTACATGGAAGAGAAAATAATTTGGCTGAATTTCCCCTCTCTTTCTCACATAAAAGGGTATTTCAGTGTCCACTACAGTGGCCCTGGGTGTGACACAAAGCAACACAAAATCCCAGATGAGCAGTTCCAATTCCAGAAGTCTAGGTCTGCACCAGCTGTACCTTACTTTGTGAAACACTCCTGTTCAAGGAAGACTTACACTTCTCATAGAACTGGACAAAACAAGTGGAGAAATTACTAGTAAACAGTTACCTTGAGGTTCACTTTCTCTGGGTTCTTTTTTTAATTGTTTTGGTGGTCTAGGAGCTGTAACACATTTTACTGGAGAACTTTCTGGACTTGATTCCAAATGTAATCTAAAGCTCTAAACAAAACAGGAAACATGAAATCAAAAAATCCCAAACTATTTAATGCCTTTAACCTATTAACAAAATCACAAATTCAACTAAGTATTAACATCTTGAATACAGCACCAATTTTCCGATTCCTGCATTATTTTAAGCAGACAAAATGCGGCTGATTGGCTATTCCATATTGAATTTTGTGGTATTCATTTTTTAAAAAATCTTTTTAATTTTATGTATAAGCTTGTAAAATAAAATACTTCCTCTAGAACACAGCTGTCCTCAAAATCTTAAATTTTATTAGAAACTCCTTCAGATAAGGAAATGAGAGGGAAACAAGTGTTCTCTTAATACACCTTTTCAGAACAGAATAGCTATGGAAGCTTAACTCATGAAAAAGTGAATCTGTATGAATCTGTAAAACCTTTGGCTCCAGCAGAAAATTTTATTGATTAACATTTTGCTAACAACAGAATTTAGGAGTGTGGAATCGATTCATTTTTCAGCTTACTACCATGCCATCTATGACAATGCAGCAGTAATCTTTAAATACACTTGAAAATTTGAAGTTACGGTAAAATAAAGTCACTGTTAAAATAAAGTTCCTGAGCATGGGATTCTCAGAAGACAAAACAGATTTAGAACATCCTCCCACCATACACCAAAACTAAAATAACTTACCTCATCTGGTCTTGGCTCACATAAATGTTTTGTCAAATTAGGCAACAAACCATTTTCTGCAGCTTTGCTTGTGGGCTGTTTTGTTTCTAATGTCACTTCTTTAGCTTCAGCTCTTTCAGACGAAGGATCTGATTTCTCCTGCACACAAGTTGTATTTTCATTCTCAGAGAGTCTTGTTAACAGCTTGCCTTGTGCCTTCAAAAGCTCTGCTTCTGTAGCTATTTGACTTGTCTCTGAAACTTCAGTGAAATCTTTTAAAAAGGAAAGCTTGGGGGCATTTGCAGAATTTGAGTTACTTTGCTTCATGTGACTAGCTTTCAGCAACTTAATTTTGGTCCATTTAGAGTTTTTGTTTGAGGAGTTATTTCTACCATTCAGAGTGCACTTGACAGGCATTACTTTTTTGCTAGGGAAAAAACGTTTGTACTGAGTACTTTGACTAGGTTCTTTCTGAGTAAGCCCTTCACTTTGTTGTAACTGTACATCATTGTGCTTTTCTTCTGTTTTGCTGTCCTCAGCATTAGGGGATTCTTTTTTCACTTCTACTGTATCTGACTCAATCTCACCTGCAATTTCTTCACAGAGTTCAAGGATGCTCACCCTTTTGGATTTCACATCATTCTCTGGTTGATCAGCCACACTTGTTTCACTTATAGATGGCTGTGAAGTATTTTTTGGTTTTGTAATAGGTTTTGTGTTCTGATGCATTTGTTGCTTTTCCTTAGATACTGCCTTAGAATTTGGCTTAAGAGAGTCAGTTTCCACTTTCCTTGTGTTGCTAGGATTAGGAGACACAGGGCCCGTTTGGTCTTTCTTAACTTCCTCAAGACTCTCATCAGGACACGATGAGGACCCTTGGAGATTGCGTTGAAAGCTACTGGAATTACCCTTTTTATTGTCCGCTTTACATTTTTTCTCTTTCAGAGAGCTGGTCACTTCTACATGTACTTCTTTATCCTCATTCCTGTTTTTTGGCTTTACCTTGGTGTTTTTCTGTTCCGTTTTCTCTCCAGCAGATTTAACTGCTTTTGCTGGAACACTTTGAGTGTTTCTTTTTGCCTGGCTACTGTGCTTAACTTCCAAAGTTTTTTCTTCTTTAACTTCTCTGTTGCACAGGGATCTTGCTGGAACATGTACATGTGTTAACTGCTGTAGTCTTTGTGATCTCCTCATTACCGGTTCATTTGGTGCAATTATACATTCTGACTTAGGAATTTCTTGCACAGATTTTTTCTGGCATACCTCCTTATTTTTTGCAGATTTAGACTGCTGCTGCTGGACTGTTTTGCCAGGTATTGTTTTATTATTTGAGTTGAATGCTGATGATCTTGTAGTCCTGCGCATTCCTTGTTCAAGATCATTGATGTTATCACTGAAAGATTCAAATAATTATTTTTTCAGCATCTAGGATTTGTGATAAGATTCTTTTCTTTGCTACTACCGTCTGCCTCCTTTTTTCTTTTCTTCCTTAAAACACTAGATTTTATATCCTCAATATTTCTGGAAGAATCTTGTCTTGAATCATTCTAAAATGAATTTACTTCTTCTACCTGGTTGCTCTTAAATGAACTCTCAATGGTTTTCTATGCATGGCAAGACAGAACTATGAACCCCAGTTGAATACTTTTTAACATCTCTAGCAGTTCTTAATTGTTGACACTTGCAGCTTTCAAATTAAATATTAGCTTTATTTTTGCTTCAGAAACTTTTTTGAAAGAAGTCTTTCTGGATTTCAAAACACCTACAGCATTCCCACGTAGCAGACAGCATCCTTAATGATTTAAGGCTGATCTCCCTACCAGTACTGTTTAACTATTTAGCTGTATCTTTAACTCAGATTCCCCCTGCTGAGACTGTTTCTGCACTAAGTCAGACAATGTAGAACAATTATGTATTTTTTGGTCACTGACCTGTTTGATTTGACGGAGGTTTTGAGTACAGTTTTCTCCTGCACTGCACACTGATTAGGCTTTGATTTGTTTGAGCCATGTTTTGTATCTGACACCTCCTTTTCCTTCTTCACTGATGACTGTTTGCTGTTCTTGTCCAGCTTTGGACGTTTAGCAGAAGGCTCTACTAATGTAGACTTCCTTTTCTGAGCTGCCATTTCTGTAAAACACAATTGGTTCAGCTTTTAGAGTTTTGTTGTAGCTTTTCACTCTCATATATTCACTTTTCCTTCTATAGGCAGATCATGCTAACTGTGATCAGAAAGCAGATCATCAGAGCAATCTCAAGTCAAATTACACTTATTTTACTTACAGGTTTTTACAAGAGGCAATCGATGCTTAGGCCAAAGTAACTTATCAAGGTGTGCCAAGAGCATTCCTTATGCATAGGCTTACAAACAGGACGTTTCATGCCACCTATGAAGAATAAAAAATGTTTATGCAGTAAACACTTTATTGATTTCTTCCTCAGACTCTAAATTCCCACCTTCCTCCAACCCTTCAAGTTTTTGCTTTAAAGTTTCTTTGATATGGAATTAAAAAACAAACCATCAAACAAAAAAACAACCTACAAATTTTACTTTTTATCTTGATATCCAACAATTTTTGGCATTTTGCCTTCTTAAGCGTTACCCCTTTACCTTTCAAAAGGTGGCAAGATAACAGCACTATTTAAAAAGAATCTTCTCAGCCTTCGACCTTTTTCCAGAAAATAATACGCTGCTTTCTTTCACAGCCAACAAAAAAGTAGGGCTGCTGTCAACCCTGTGCCTCACAGGAACAGTGAATAAATCCATTACACTCCACTAAATTTTGTGGCTGCTACAACAGAACTTCACAGACATCAGCAACCACCTACAACTGTTCCTTCTAACATGACTTAAGCTACAAATTAGGGATGGAAAGCCTAGAAAGTAGCATTACTTGAGACATTTGCCTTGGGCAGTTACAGGCAATGTCTTGACTAGAACTGAAACAATGTTAACGATGCAGAAGTTATCTGCACAAGAGTCTGAATGCTAGCAGAGATCCTTAGTAAAAAAACCTTCACAGATTCAGTTGATCATCCCTTTCATATATGTTTCTGACTTCTGAAACTTTTCAGTTCTCTTATTCAAATCCATTGTTACTGTATTATGGCATAAATAACAATGTTCAGCAAAGTTTCACTAATAACTTCTTTCAAATTAAGTATGCTGGAAGACTCCGTAGTCAGAACTTCCACATCACCTTTTTCAAACAAGAACTACCTATTAATTTTTGTCACTGACAGACTGACAAAGACATATTTCTGTAACAAAACTACGCTACTTTTCAAACCTTAACTGACCTGATGTTAAATCTGACAATTAAGGTCAAACAGGAACTTCAAGTTACCAGTTGTGTAACACAGACCAGATACTTTCAGTTCATTACAACCACAGTATGATCCCAAATATTGACAAATGTATGTCTTTCTCTAACAATATGAAAGATACTTACATTCAGCTCTTTTAATACTTAATCATTATCCAAAAGGAAAAAGTAAACAGCTGCACCTTTTCTTTAGAATTTAAATTGTCCTTAACCTCATTTTCATTTATCCACTCATTTATGGAAGCACTTGTAAGACTCCGATTCCAGACACCGGTGCTGTCTTCTGATCTTTAAAGAAGCAACTCATATTTAAGATACATTCTTTTAATTCTATCCAGAGAAGAAATCCCTAATAGCACTTTTTGTGGTGCTGTTTCCATGTCTCTCCCAGAGGAGCAGGTAACAGAATTTGTGTGCCTAAATTCTAATGGCTCATGAGCTCCAGGACGCCTCACAAGGCTACGGGTTTCCACTCGTCAGAGACAACCCGTCAGAGGTGCGGGCAGCTGGCTCCTCGCCCTGGCCAGGCAGATGTAGCTGCTGAATAAGCCTTTGGTCGGTCCTCTAGAGGACAAAAACTGACTCTCCGAATTTGAGAACTCCATGACACACCTGGACCTTCTTGGCTTTTTTTCCAGAAGCAGAGAGAGCTCTCAGACACATGACATGGCACACTCAGAGAAAGACTTTTAAGTACAAAACAGAAAGTACAATCCTTGTCTCACCGGCGTTGCTTCTCAGGACACTGACAAATACACTCTCCTGCCACAGAGCACTTTAACAGCAATTTGTTTCCTACTAATACTTTGCACAACAGAGCAAAGTCTTTTCCAGACATTCCGGAACTGGGCAGTCTCTGCCCTGGAGAAGTCACCCTCTAGTAAAAGTCAGATCATGGAAAGAAGTGAAGACACAAAGTGCAGGACTGAACACGATCAAAGATTTTGGTAATACAAAGTAGTACNCACCCCGTCCCCGGTCCCCAGCAGCCGCTTACCTCGCGAGGGTGTCAGCGACGTGCCGGCGGAGGCGGCGAACCCGAGCCTCGAACCGCCCACAGCCGGGCACCGCTGCGGCACCGCCCCGGCCCGGCCCGCCCCGCTCCGCCCGCCGCCGGTCCTGCCTCCCCCGGCGGGGACGGGACATCTTCCGGCGGGAGTCGGAACCGGGAGGCCGGGAAGCGCTGCCGTATGCGCGTGCGTTAGAGGGCGTCTCTGCCGTATGGGCATGTTAATCCAGAGAGGGGAGTAATTAAGGCACGCATCTAAGGACGGGAGCGTATTTGCAACGGCATCCAGTNTCACCCTCTAGTAAAAGTCAGATCATGGAAAGAAGTGAAGACACAAAGTGCAGGACTGAACACGATCAAAGATTTTGGTAATACAAAGTAGTACAGCAAAAAAAAAATTAAAAAAAATCCAGAGAATCCCCAGTCCCACACCCTCCAGTCCTTAGGGCAGGGGCCGAGGCTGCACGCCCACCTGCTGGACAGGGCACGGGGGTCTCGCACCGGAGCCGTCCCGGCTCACGGCCACGGCCGCGCCTGGCAGACCCCACGGCAGAACTCGGGGGGAAGGGAAGGGGAGGGGAGAGGGAAAAGGGAAGGGAGAAGGGAAGGGAAGGCCTTCAAGCTTGGCCCGGTGTCACCCGCCCCAGCGCCCTGCCGTGACAGCCCTCCCGGGGCACGGCCTGGCGGGGAGCTCCTACACCCGGCCGGGAGCTCCCGCGCCCAGTGCCGCCGAGGGCAGGGCGGGGAATGGTGCCGGGACGATGCCGGACGCCGCCGGGCGTCCCACCCACGCCTCGGCTGCCCCCAGAGACAGGGTATGGCCGGCTCGCTCCCCCCACGACAGCGGCGGGCAGGCCCGGGAGGAGCCTCCGCCAAGCTCTCGGCCCCGGGCGGGGGCGCGGGGGGCACCGGGGGCGGAGGTGCCGGGACTCGCCNGGAACAGGTCGCCCAGAGAGGTTGTACATGCCCCGTCCTTGGAAGTGCCCAGGTCCAGGCTGGATGGGGCTCTGAGCAACCTGGTGGAGTGGGAGGTGTCACTACCCAGGGCAGGGGGATTGGAACGAGATGGTCTTTAAGTCCCCCCACCCCCGGCGGCGATATCCCGGCGGAAATGTCCCGGCGGCTCCGCCCGCTCGGACCGGCGGAACAAGGCTCGTCCTGCGGCATTTCGCTCGCCGCCTGCCAAAAACGAGGCGGGGAAGCGGCGGCGTTTGCTGTGGGGGCGAAGCGAGTTCGGAGTCGGGCGGCGCTGTGTCCGTGATACCTCCCGGCGTGCGGCCGCAGGGAGATGCGCAGGGAGATGCGCATGGAGAGGCAACCGAGAGGGGACCTGGGCAGTGCGTATAAATGTGTATGTCTGTGCCGAGGGGACGGAGCCAGGCTCCTCTCGGAGGTGCCCGGCAATCGGGCAGACAGTGGGCAGGCACTGGTGCTCAGGAAGTTCCACCTGAACATAAGGAAGAACTTCTTTGCTGTGCGGGTGACCGAGCACTGGGACGGATTGCCCGGAGAGGTTGTGGAGTCTCCCTCGCTGGAGATATTCAAGAACCATCTGGATGCAATTCTATGCAAGGAGGATTGTTGGGTGTGTCTCGGTGCTGTGCCGTGTCCACTCCTCTCTCCAGAGCACTGAGTTCGCTCAGTGAGCTGGCTTTGTGAGTCCACTTGTCCAACTTGTTTTGCTCTCCCAAATTCAGCAGAAACCTTTAAGTGCCAGCGGGTTGTTTCGTTCTGTGTATTCCGCACAGTGTTTCACAACTCATTTTATAGCATAACCATGTATTTATGATTTTTGCCATGGTCTGGGATATTTCAGGCCTTGCTACACTGGTAATGTGTTTATGCCTCACCTGTGTTGTGGCTTCTTTGCCTCGAGATGTTTCATTATGCAACCTCCAAGACCCTGCATGACAAGTGGGAGCGATCAGACGATTTCCTCCAAAAGTGAGCTGCTGCTGCTAACTAGAAAACTAGTGTAGAGGCACCTCATGCATAACTACTGCATCTCATCCATATTACTAGGCTAGGGCTCACCTGAAGTAGGTCGTGCCTGAAATGCACATAGGATGTGCATCAGGATCTCAATATTCGGTAGCTTTGCTGTGTGCATCCACATGTACTGGTGTATGTTCTACTTGCCAATACAGACACAGTCTCAGTTTATTTGGCCAGGGATTCACATAGTGACTTATATACAGCACTACATCAGAACAACTGGAGAACAGCATGATGAACCTCAGCCAATAGCCATGAAAGATGTTAGAAGAAAAGGTTTTGAATGGTGGTATGTGACAGGGTTTCTCCCAGAGATTTCCAATTTCCTGTGCAGATTTCTGGTTACAGTTCGTTGATCTAACAAAGACCACACAAGTGTTTTAGCACTTGGTTCTGTGAATATTCTTTTGTTAATGCTTGAAGCCTTTAAAAAGGGATTATTTTTATAATAAACTTTTAAAGTCTCTTTTATAATCTTCTTTTATGATTTCTATAGCTATCACATTTATGGGATTTCTGAATAGCATAAATTAGTTTGTACATAGATCAAATTACCTGGAGATATTTTGTTCTGCCTGTAGTTTTTTGTCCCTTTGTTAACCAAAACAAAGAATTGCCTTCCTTGGTAAGTCCTGGACAGACTTCATTGAAGCACAGTTTGTACTGGACAAAGGGAAATTTTCAGCAGCTGCAGTTTTTTTTAAAAGCTGATAGGAAGAGATGTTATTTATAACTCCCTGTAGCAGCTTCTCTTTAATGCATGATAATCTGCTGTGACTTTACAATGAATGCAGCAACATGTGGTCTCCTGCTCTGCTACAGTAACTGACAGAATCCTTTCCAGAGGAAGGAAATTTTAATCACTGGTATGCCTGTAAATTTCCTGGAGGATGATAAAAGCATTTCTTTATGTTATCGTTAACTTTATAAATTTAACATGATGTTTTCCCATCCCTTTTTCTTAGGAACATGAAGCAAGTAAACCTAGATTTTCTGACATCCTTCCACGAAATAGTAATTTGCTGTGCAGCAGGGAAGTAGTAAAGTAGCAGGAATTCTTATACAGCATTAAATTCCGAAATTTGGAAAACCTCAGTTCATGAGATAGAATACCAGTAAATTTCCAGTTTTCCACAGAAGGTGGCAGCATTTTGAAGCACTGATATCAGTGTGAACTTGCTAGGAAATGTCACT
Organism: Neodrepanis coruscans; assembly: GCA_013400695.1. NCBI lineage: Eukaryota > Metazoa > Chordata > Aves > Passeriformes > Philepittidae > Neodrepanis > Neodrepanis coruscans. The sequence goes on along the minus strand of VYZS01059565.1, from coordinate 14,073 downwards.
TTGCTGAAAGAAAACAAACTTAACAGAAATTTACTGTCCTCAGAAGTTGTGGTGAATATGAACAAGAGTGTTCAGGCACAAATTTGCTGCAGAACTGGGAGGAGAAACTGCATTCACATAGGAAGGGTATGTGGATAGGACAGATTTAACCCCAAAGGGATTTTTTGTTATTTTTGCCTTTTGTTAATTTACCAGTGCTGTAATACTGCCGGAGTGCCTCTTGTCTGCAGCTAAGGGAAAAATTACTTGCTTCTAAGTTAAGCCTTTTTTCATAGGAGCAATAACTCAGCTGATAAGTGGATCATCCCACTAATTGCAGAGAGGGCCATGTTTGGCTACAGCTTTGAGAGGTGACTGTCACCAAAAAGGGGAAGTCTCTCCCACCGTCTTCTCCGCTTCCTTTCCCCACTCCCAGCAGTGTTCTCCAGCTCCGCACCTCATCCCAGCCTCCATCTAGTACCTGAGGCAAGAAAATCTAACTTACTGAGCTAGCAAAAGTAACTCAGTGGAAAAACTGAATCATATTCTGCCAGAGTAAGAAAGATTGAGAACCATATGACTAGAATCAGGGAGGGTAAGAAAAGACAGGGAAGAAGGAAGAGCAAGCCTTGCCCTTTTGGCTTGCAGGAGCTGTTAACATTGACAGCTGCTTGTGAAACCGCAGCCTTAGGGCAGGCTGCGTAGTTACAGGATTGAGCTCTTGATCCCAAACTCAATCCCATCGGTTCTGCTAGCACACACATCTTGCCGCCCCATTTGATATGTGAACATACTCCCAACCTGCCCTATTGCTTATCAGACACCTCATCTGAGCGAGGAAGGGTGACTGACAACCAAGAGGCAGTAGCTGCTTAAACCTTTCACCAGTAATTAACCTTGCAAGCACTGCTAGCCCTCAGAATGCCTCAGACAGGTGACCCACGGCTACATGGGAAGCTCATTTAAAATAAACCAGTGGGTTTCTAGTCACTGTATATATAGAACCTTTAAGGAACTGGAGAAGCGGCTGAGACAGCATAGGGCCCCAATTTCCCTCCCTTCAGCAGATTCAAAAAGTCCCTCTATCATCATCCAGGAAGAAGGGAAAGGCTGATTTTTGCTTCTCCAGTAGAAGGAATGAGACAGGAAAATTGGATCCCTCAGAGGAAGAGATGATTGCCAATGAAGAACCACTGTCTATTTGGCAGATTTTTCCATTTCTTCTGTTGGAATGAAATTTTTTTTTTAAATCCCCCAAACAAAAAACCAACCAAAAAAAAAAACCACAACAAAAACAACAACAACAACAAAAAAACAACAAAAAAAGAAAATCCAACAAAAATGTAGAAACGTGGCTGAGATATTCCACAGCAGATTGGCTGCAGGAGTTTTTTTGCTGGCTGGTAAGAAGCACCACTAGTTTATTGTCAGAAGGACCCAGCATGTATGCTGGAGGCCAGTGGCAAGCCTCCAGGGAGAGTCTCTTTTTTTATACCTTTCTCTTATTCATTGCCTCAAGCATTCTAATACATTTTTTGACCATCTGGCATCTTGGGATGAGAACTACAGCAAGTGGCACAGGTTGAAGGGTGCTTGTGTGTGACAGAACTCTATGACTCGGGGAATAAATGTTTCCTTTTTCTCTCCTCAAGGTGATAATGCATTGAGCTGGGGGAGGAGTACGGTGTGCTTGCTCATGAGCATCATGTGCAGGACTAAAAGTCCTCTTCCTGTGTGAGTCATTGTCATGAGCCAGGTAGCTATAGGAGTTGTAGGTGAAACAGGCAGTTCCCTTCTGAAATTCCTGTGTATATGGCAAGTAGGACAACAGGGATTGGAAGGTGCCCTGACTGCCTGGATCTAAAGAGCTTTACAGAGCATTTAGCTGAGAAAGCAGAGGGGCCATATTCAAAATGGGAGGTGTGTAATTTGAATATCTGATTTTGTTTTGGTGTTTTTCTTTCTGCAGGGAGGCAGGAAAAAACTGACCAAGGGGCCAAAGGGCCGAGACTTGTCACTTTGTTTGCATGCTGAATGTGGGATTTTTTTTCACGGGAATGGTGAGTGTAGGCCTCAGAGTGACCATATCCTGCAACAGTCAGCATGTCAATGCCTGAAGGGTAACACTCGGTGCCATATTGACAGGACCATGTTGACCTGCCTGGAGTCACTGTTGCTTTATTGGCATTTTCCTGACACCAGCTCCTGTGTGGTTGTAGTCTGTCCTCCACAGCTCTGCTAAGTCTTTTAAAGTCTGCTGTTTTGTGTCTTGGTTTCTAAAGAAAGCATTAATGCTTCTGTGCAGTGTGAAATATATGCCATGGATTAATTTCTCTGTATTTATAAAACCATATTTTTCTATTTGAAATTTTCAGTTCTCTAAGTCCTTTTTTTTTTTTTTTTTTGCCAAGAGCATACATAATAAATTACACCTTAAAATTCTGGTCTTTATGATCTGATAGCTGAGGTCACAGATGGCTCTTGAGTGACGGAAGGTCTCCTAGATAAAATGAACAGTACCATGCATTGACTCCAAGGGCAAAGTGAGAAGAAGCAGATGTTCTGGAGTATATATGTAGTATGTCCTGTTTTGAGCAGAAGGGTTGAACTAGACAATCTCTAGACATCCCTTCCAACTTCAGCAACTATGGGGTCCTGAACTAGGAAGAAAGTTTTCTTTAAGAAATAGGTGTCTGCAGCCCTTGTGGCTTGGAATTTCATTTTCATTCTACTCTGTCTTTCCAGTAATAAGTACAGTGGTAACTAACAATTTCCTCCCACCTTCAGCATTTCATATTCCTGTATATACCTGGATACTCAGGTCACAGAAAAAGCCAAACTAAGACCCTGTAAATTCACACTGTTTTGAATAGAGGGCACACTGTGGATCTTGACTCACTTGTGAAACTTGGTGTACAAAGATATTACACAGCACAAATGTTTATAGTGCTTGTTTCTAGGTTGTGTGTCCCTTGCAAGATCTGAGGGAAGTTGACAGCATTATTTGTTTCAGAAAATCTGACTGGGAAAGCTTGAAGATATCCATAGCAAAATTGGATTGTTACCACTTTGCACACTGTACTTTCAATAATGCATTTTCCCTAATGTACTGTAAGGAAAAATACTCTATAATTGGGGGAAAAAATAACACAGCTTTACAGATTTTTGCTAGATACAGCTTTAAAGATAAATATGTCATGGGGATCTGTATATGGAATTGGACCTAAATGAAGTAAGACAGCCGTTCAGAGAGACAGAAATTCTGCCATTAATCATATTACTTTTATTTAAACAGTAACGTGTGATTTAATGTAAGTGGTTTTATTTTTATTAATACGTGATGTTGAGTTTTGGACAGTACTACACCCAAACAATTTTACAAATATAATGCTAAATACACTATTTATTGCTCATTGTTTTTGCATGAACATAAAACCTGGAAATCAATACAAGAATAAATAAGGCACCCTACTAAAATTTCATGTATCATAATAGCATGCACAAAATTTCATTTTGTTTTTGCAAGTTACTCTTCTTGTTTTCCTTATTAAAGAAAAATTAAGTTAGAGTTCATTACTTGGGCAAGGGCCAGTGCTTAAAAGTCAAAATTTGAAAGCACTTCCTAAGTTCTTTAATTCAACCATCCACCTTACAAAACAGCTTTCGTGTAGCATGTCCCAATTTCTTTTTCTAAAGACAAAAAGTATTTTTGTTCTTCCTTTGCTGTTACTAGGAAACATGCCTTGCAAGAGGAGTGTTCACGTACTGCTTGAGACAAAAGACCTGACTTGCTTTTTTTAGCTGAATTTTCTTCTTGTACTGACCCCACTCAAAAGATAAAAATAAAAATGCAGAGGCATCTTTACTGACTTCTCTTGTGTGACTGGGCCCAAATCTGTGATCAGCAGAAGGTAGGAGCTCCACAGAAGCTGCTTAAGAGCCTTTTAAAAATTTCAGTATGCCCTATAATGTGGACTTCCCAACAGTTTCAGAATATATTCTATCCAACTGTCCTTTTTCCTCAAAGGCCCACACTGGCTGTCACTCTGTGTCAGGCCTGAGGAGAACAGTGCTGCCTTCACCAGCCTCACAGACTCATGAGCCACTAGGGCAGAAATCAGCTTGCAATGGCGTTGTTGATTTGACAACCTACTGCAAAAACGCTGGCAAATGATCNAGAACAGCAAAAGCAGGTATCAGTCTAATGCTATGGAATAACATGCTGAATTTTTGACTTATTTGAAGAATCAGTGCTTCTTTTGTTCCCTCCTTTTGTTTTCGTAGTTTTAGATTTTCACTATCAGTGCACTAAGGCATGGGCCAACTTGTACTATGTAGGACAGGATAATATAAGCTATTTTGAGGTTGCCATTCTACTATTAAAAGCCATCTAAATTAAGTCTTCTAAATACATACTGGTTTAGATTAAAATCCTGAGGAATTATAATCTCTCTACTTGATAGTTTTGGTTAAGTGCAATTTGATGTATGCAGAATGCTGTTTCACTTAAGGTCATTCTTAGTAAGGCATATTAAAAATAAATATAAAAGTGACAACATAATATTTAGTTTCTTGCTACAAAATCTTAGGCAAAAATATTTTTGCATGTAATAATGGACTTTATCCATTTGCTGGCTTACAGGAGTTAAAATTTGTGCACTAAGCTTAACTGCCCTTGTCAGAATGTGCCACTGTGCTATAATAATGGTCCAAAGCTACATGCTAAAGATTTTATTTCCATGCTCAAACATAGCTTGCACAAACTGCTTGAAGACTCTGTCCATGTAAGTGCACTTCCTTGGCCATATTCCTTCCAGAAAACCAATATGGCCTCCACACGAAGTCAGAACCAAAGCAACATTTGCGTTTTGTTTGGCAGTTTCTACTGGTATAGCTAAAAGTGGGGGAAAAAAGTTTTAAGTTTTTATTCTTCTAAAACATGCCAGCCCTTGAATAATTTCTCTAAACATTTCTCATATTATGTCTGAATAAATAGGCCCAACATTAACATATGCTTAAATGTACCACAGGGTATAGAACCATAGCTGTGTTAAAAGCCATTTGTCTCTTCATCATTAACTCACCTTATCTGTGCTGGTTTTTTTTTCTGGTTGCTGTAAAAGTTTCAGCTTCATATTTCTTTCAGTCTCACTGATGGAACAGCACACGTGTT
>VYZS01059438.1:0-11727 GCA_013400695.1 Neodrepanis coruscans | reverse complement strand
CCTGGAGGGCTTTTCCAACCTCTGTGTGATTTCTTCTGCAGTTCAGGCAGAGCTGCTCAGCAGAGTTAAATGCCTGTGGGGAAGTGAACACAAGGACGTTTTCAGGGAAGGGGTTTTGTTGGGATTGCAGAGGATGTGCTCCCTGTTCAGGGTGGCTGAAGGCTCAGCCCCATGTACAGTCTCTGTGTGAGCAGCTCTTGGGCACATTCCAACTGTGCTGGTGGAATTTATGGAGTGTTTCATTCAGCTACTGAGATTCCTGCTAAACACTGCAGTGTGGAAGGAGGTGGCAAGATGAGGAATAATGAATTCTTCCATCACTGAGGTGCTTTGGAGAATTTCACACTCCAACTCTGCTGTCACTGGAGTTTGCAGTTGTATTCCCCATTGATTTTGGCAAATGCTGTCACTCATCTGCCTTTTCACATCAAAAGCACATTTTGTTTTATGGTTCCTTTATTATGAAATGAGATGTGCAGGACAGAGTGGCCATCCTGGCTCTGCTGCCCTTCAGCAGCCATTCTGAACTCCTTTGGAGTCACCATTTCTGCACAGAGTTAAATAAAACCAACTGCAGCGTTCCTGTGTGTGATGAAAGTTTTCTCATCCTGTTATGAATGTGATTAAGGAGAGACCAACATTTTACCTGATAGTGCAGAAAATGGGTTTGAGCACTGCTATTTTTAATCCAACATTCTTCACCTTTTGGCTCACACAGTGCTCTGTGTTGCTTTAAAAGGGCAGGAACATAAATGACATGATACTGTTCATCTGAATTTATAGACCTAGACCAAGATTTCTTAAAGTGACTAATAATCTCTTTGAGCTCAGTGTGAGGTACTTTCCAGGACACTGATTTCTGGAGGAGCTCAGCAGCCTCAGTGCTGGATTCCTTTCAAGTGGCTACTTTAGATCCCTGGTGGCTTTTGAAAATCGAGTCATATTTAAGTGCCATGGTATTGATACATCAGTTTTAGTCCCCCAGGTGAGTAGTAGCCATGGTGGGAGGGCTTTTAGTGGTCTGAAACAGGATGTCACTGGGAGTGGAACCAAATCAGCAATGAAGAAACTTGAATTCTGGAGCACAAGAGCAATTTCTGAGTTGTTGTGGGGCAGCAATGCAGCTTTAAAGGCATGAAGTTCTCTGAAGCAGTGTGTGCTTGGAGAGTGCTCTTAGGTGTCTTCTTGGAAGCTGAGAATGCAAAGGCTCTCAATAACAAGTTTTTCCAGTTTAGGTTCATGAAAGACCTGACCATAAAATCATAATATTTCTGTTATGTCCTTTAGCTCTACGTGATGGAAAGATAAAATCCTGACGTGCTGCAGCTCTTTCATGAATAAACACATGTAAGTCTCCAAATATCCACAGGACAGCACATGAAGAATCCTTTCTCCTTTCTGCTGCCTCCCCATTTTTACACACAGGAGCAGAACTCTTCCATGGAGAAGAGAGACATCTCCCTTTCTGTCTCACTAAATATTTTGTTTCGCTCAAACAGACCAAATTGAAAACCTGTTCATTGGTGGTGGATGTTTTTTGATGCTTTTCCAAGCCCTTGTTTTGTGTATTTGCTTTCCCATTAGGCAATATGTTGGTGCCAGGTCTCACATCCCAGTCAGGGCAGCAGCAGCAGGATGGTTTCATTCTCACTGAGAGCAGAAAGCCCAGAAATGGCATTTATCCACCCCCTGAACTCCTCCCACTTGCCTTCTGGCCTGTGAAATTGCTCAGCCTAATTCTGCAAAGCCAAGAATTTAAACATCCACATTTTTATATTTTTTTCCCCCCTAGGCAGTCAATGATTTGAGTCAGTTTAAATATTGTTTTATTTAAGATTGAGAAACACTTGATAGAATATGTCCCTGCTATGCTTATTTTTAGGAGATGTAGGGGTTTATGTCTGAAATTTTGGACCATCTGTACAGGTTTGGGGTTTTTTTTGATTAGGAATGTAGAAGTATAAACTCTGCAGAATAAAAGCACATTAATTGAGGTAAAAATGTGAACCTAAATCCCCTAATTTTTTATCACATGTTGCCATGACTCTGTCCCCTGGGTTCCCCTGGTGTGACCAGCAGCCCCCATGGATCACTCCAGCCTTCATTCCCACAAATAACATGCCTTATTTTTCTGGGACATCCCTGCAGAACTGAACTGGTGACCTGGGAGAATGTTAATTGCACGAGTGTGGTACAAGACGAGGTGATTTGCATAAAAAATACCAAATGTATTTTGGGAATGTCTGAGGGAAGGGGGTGTGCCAGGAGTTTTGCTGGCCTGGGAGTTGATGTGTGCTGCTCATGGCAAGGCTCAGGGGCCTGGGAAGGGCTGTGGAAGGAGGAATTTGGTTTGGACAAATACTTGGGTGTTGAGGAGACAATTTAACCTGGGAACAGCAAAGCAGGTGGTGGGGGAACCTTTGCCTTTGTTCCCTCCTCTGCTTTAAGGCTGCAGATTATCTGGGAGACCTTGGCAAATCACTTTCTGTCTGACTCAGTCCTGGAACTGAAAAATGGGATTATGGTACTGACTCACTGCAAAACACTTGCAGATCTGAGGATGGAAGACTGTCAGAGCTGGGATTTAGTGTGTTTTCAGTGAATTTGGTGATGTCTCTCTTGGGATGTGCTCTCAGTTGCAGGAGAGAGCTTTAGCCCCTGTCTGTGTGTGAAAAAACAGCCTCATTTAACTTCTGGGTTAGCTTTAGTTGAAGGAATAGCTGGTGCACCTACAAATCTCTTTATCCTGTTTAAAAATCCTTAGTTCCCAGAGAAAACTTTGTGAAGCTGAGTCTTTCCTGCTGCCTTACATTTTCTGGGCCTTTTTGTCTTGGGAGCAGAGGATGTTTTCTGATGTTATTCCTTTTTTTAATGCCTTTTCTCTTTATTTTTGGCTAGGACTGTTCCCAGCAGTGGTTTTGGCAGCACTGGGGGTGCTCAGGGGTGTGAGGGGTTGGGGTACAGCCCTTGCCCCTCCCTGGGGGATCCCTCATGGCTCAGGGTGACTGAGAATTCCTTTTCTTTGCCAGTCTCCAGTTACCCCAGCACTGAGATGGTGAAAGCAGGTGCAAAGTGACAGTGCTAAAAATAGCAATTTCAATCCCCATTCCTAATGCAGGAGGGGATTTGGGCTCCCCTCCCCCTCGGAGATCAACTCATCTCCTTCACCCTGGAGTTGGTGTGAAAACATCCCAGACCTTCCTGCTTTGAACAGGCTCCTTAAATGAGAGTTACCAATCCCCTTCAGTTTAATATTGGTACAGAGAGGGCACTGGTTCCTGAGGGCTGTGGTTTCAAACTCCATAAAGAACTCAATTCCACTTTCTGTCTGGAAAAAACAATCCCTTTTTCTCTTGTTCCTCTGATCCTCATCTTCCAAGTAATAAACTACAGTCTGTTAGCTTTAAAGCTGCTGAAATTTGGAGTAAAAGATGATGGAATTCCAGGATGGTTTGGGTTGGAAGGGACATTCAAACCCATCCAGTCCCACCCCTGACACCTCCCACTGTCCCAGAGCTCCAACCTGGCCTTGGGCACTTCCAGGGACGGGGCAGCCACAGCCACAACCTGTGCCAGGGCTTTCCCAACCTCACAGGGAATTCTTCCTCATACCTAATTCAGGTGTGCATTTGAAAATCCAGGTCAAATTTTCCCAGCTCTCTTGGGATATATTTTTTTTCCCCTTTGGTTCCCCACAGGATCCAGACTCTGCCTCATTCCATGCAATAAAACAGATGTTCCTGATTACAGAAGGACTTGTACAAGTCCTAATTAGTATTTTGACAGAAGGCATTACTTACATGGGAACATTCACAGCAGAGAGAAACTAAAATTTCTCTCTTCTAGTTATAGTAAAAATCTGAAGCCAAACAAACCAAACTTATTTTGGATATTCTGCTGTTGCCCTTAGTAACAGTCCTTATATGGGACAACAGAAATCTGGCTTTTATTGACCTTCTCATTACCACTTTCTGCTTCTTCCACTGAATCCTTCAGGATTGAATTCAGAGGATCATTTACATACAACAATAACAAAACTTTTGGCAGCAGATTTTTCACCACCATTTTAATTTGGAAATAATTGAATTGCTTACTTCTTTTCAAAATTTCTGTGGGTTTGTTTTGGTTTGTTTTTTTTTTTGTGTTGTAATGGAAAATTTTGCACTTCTTTATGTGCAACTTGCAGTTACACTGTGTGTAAGGACAGACTGAGATCTCCTTTCAAGGGTGTCTATGGAACTCTAAAAATAACCTCGAGAAAAACCTGGCTTTTAACTTTTTTTTTGGGTGTGTTGCTATGTAATAAAACCGTATTTCAAAAGATGTTCCCCTGGAAGAACAGGAGTGCTTGGGTTTGCTCAGAATTTGGAAGAATTTGCCTGCAGAAGGAAGGTCCGTAGTTACCTGTGGGGGTGCCCAGGTGTGAGGGGGAGCAGACAAGTTTGTGCATGAGAGCAAAACATGCTGAATTTCAAAACAAAGAGGAAATTTTTTTGGAATCTTTTAGTATGAGGAAGTTTAGCTGGGGGCTTACATATGAACTGAGGTTGTGTGCTTAGAACAGGGCAGAAACCTTTGGGCATCCCTTGCTTTGAGTCCTGTTTTCAGGCTTGAAATCACCACTGACAGAGGTGCAGAATTAAGATTTTACAGTTAAACTCTCTGATTTTCAGTTTCATTTGGGGATTCTTAGAGTTAGTTTACAACTGGAAGTGGAATGACATCTGCAGTGAAGGCACTGTAGTGACCTGCCCATGTCCTTGTCAAGGCTGCCAGACCTTGACCTGGGAAAGGTGGCCAGATGTGGAGGTGTTCTCATGTGTACTGAAATTGCTTTTCCATAAATACATATTTTAAAGCCTGATATAGACTGTCCTGAGAAAACAGACCTAGTTCTTGCCATATCTGTGGGTTTCTATCCTGGCTGGAAGGTCTGGGATATGGGATGGGAGGCTGGATGTTGCTTCCTGTTGACATTGTCTGTTCTCTGCTTAAATAAACTCACAGGGTAAGTTCAGAACAAGGAAAAAAAAACCCTCTTGCCTTCAGAAGTGGCTCTTGGTTCTTTCAGTGTGGGTGGAATGTCGTTTTCTTTTCTCATAGCTCAGCAAAGGCCCTGTAGGGCCCTAGAGCACATCCCTGCCTGTTGTTTGTCTCTGGTACCCTGATGTGTGTGAGTGTTTCTGCCTCTCTGTGCAGTTCCAGGCTCCGTGTGGCCTCTAGATGTCCCTCCTCCTCCTCCCAAAACACCAGCACCAGGCAAGGCAAGAAATCCAGCTCCACCTCCTCCCACTTCTTCAAGGAATAGAAACCCCTGGGCACAGACCAAAGCAGGGACAGCCACAGCCACGGGGGGATGCTCAGGGCTCCCTCTCTGTGTTCCCAAACCATTCCATGGGTCTGTGGGCAAGGAGTGCAGAGCACTTCACAGATACAGCCCAAGCCTCAGAAAACTCACAGTGACATTGCTCTTGTAGCTGGTGACAAAGAAATAAGGTTTTCTCTATGGTGGTCACTCACAGACTCTGGGTCAAAAGGGTCTGTGAGGGCAATCAGATGTTTTTAGCCCCATGGAAGGTGTAAGGAGAGTTTTCTTTAGTTTATGAGCTTTAACAGACATGAGGAGCTTGAAAATAGTGGTGATTTTTGTAAGAATGGAGTTTATCCCCATTGTGGGAGGATTGGTGTTTGTATCTGATCGTAGTAATGGGCCAAGTGCTTCGAGATCTTTTACGCTGAGCATTAACTCTGTCCAAAAAAGCCTGGCTGGGAATGTGTGTTCTGCTGGCTGCTCTGGTGGTGTGCCAGGAGCTCAAAGAGCAGCATCACAATGCAAATTGTAGTGCTGTGATAACATGCAAAAACATTTGTTGGGCTTGTGGTGAGATAAACTGTGTAACAAAGCTCCTGAGCTTGGGCAAATTAATGACCTGGGCCAGTGTATTGATGAGGCTGAATCGATTTCCTGTTGGTTAAACAAGACAGTGTTTTCTGCTCCTTCATTTCCCCACCATTAACATGCAGATAATAATCTCCTTTGTAGTGATGTAGCAGCCAAGGAATGTGATACTTCACACATGTAAAGCTAAAGGTGAAGAATGAGCACCAGCAAAGTCAAGATGATGCAGGCTGAAATTTATTCTTTCTTAAATATGTTCCAAACAAATACATTTGAGGGGAAAAGTTAGTAAAATTCAGAATTTTAGTACCTAAATGTCTAATGAAATGTCAACTTCCCTGATTGTGGCACAGACCATTTAGTTGTGGGAAACCCAAGCAAAATGAAATCCTGGGCATCTCTTCTCTCAGGACTGACCTGTCCTGCTGCAGCTCTGTGTGACAGGGCTGTTACTGTGACTGATCACCCTAAAGCTGTCTCTGATTAAATGCAACTCTCTGTGTGTTTTCAGGAACTTGTGACTGGAAAAGGTGAGGTGAAGGAATCCTCAGGCATTATCCTCCCCTACTTTGGCTCAGATGAGGTGAGACCTCAGGAGCAACAGGGACAGTGTCTCTTCTGCTGGAAGCACTTCTGTCATCTCGTCCTTCCTTCCAAAGGAGAGAGATCCTGCCTTCTCTGAGAGTGATGAACTGTGGGTGATGGGGAGAGGGAGATCTTGGGGTGCCCTGAGAAGTGGAGCCTTTGTACCCACATACAGAGGAACAGTGTGGAGGAATGTTGAGGCATTTGTGCAAACTGCCCACGTTTGGAGGGTGGATGGGTCTGGATGTGTCTCCTCCTTCTGGGAGAACACAGAGGGGTTTAACACACTATGCAATTAAATTCTGAAAGGACTGTTACATCATTTTAGTTCCTGCTTTACATCATAATGGGTAAAGAACTGGGCATCCCACAGAAAAACTCTGAAGGGAGTGGCAGGTTTTGCTGAGGTTTCCACATGTGAAGCCTGTGGGTGCCCCAGTCTCCTGACTCTGTACCATTAGCTTTAATGGGTGGGGTGCTGTTGCTTTTGAAGGGCATCAGGATCCACTTTTTTTGGGACGACCACCTGTTGTGTGATCTCTGAATGCACTGATAACCCAGTTCCCCAAAGGGACAAGCATCCATTTCCCAAAAACTGCTCTGTTGTCTGTCTGCCATGTAAAGAAAAAGAACAACAATAAATCAATGTATCAAACAGCAATATGGGAATATTTATGGTAATTTCAGCCAAGGAGGTCTTAAAAATGGAGATTTAGTGTCTTGTAGCCCTGAAATGGTGGGGTGGTCTGGGGTTTTCCTGGTGGGTGGCAGGAGATGAGGAAGGAGGTGGAAATGTCACTGTGGTCTGTCAGGCTGTGTCCACACAAATGGTGATTCCTGCAGACTGAGCTCTCTGGCAGCTCCAAGGGCTGCACACCTGGATAAACAGCACTTGTCTGCACTCTCCATTCAAAGCCAAACCTCTTGTCGAGGTGTTGCAGCGTTGTGGAAGCAGCACAATGAACTGCAAGGGCTGCTCACCTCCACTGGAGGGTAAATGTTTGGGCAGGGTGGGAAGTGGGAGGGTTGTTTTCCTTCCTAAAGATGGTTTCACACACCCTGTTTCATCACAGCACACTGAGGAATTTTATTCTTTCTCTAGGGCTGTGGGATTTTATACTTCTCATAAAATCCCAGAGTGGTTTGGGTGGGAAGAGGGACACTTTCCACTATCCCAGGCTGCTCCAACCTGGCCTTGGACTTCCAGGGATGGGGCAGCCACAACTTCTCTGGGCAGCCTGTGCCAGGGTCTCCCCACATTCATTTTAAAACACTTCTTTAAGTCTATTCTAAATGGACCTTCCTTCAGTTTAAACCCTGCAAGGAATCACTGGGGGTGATGGGCAGCCTTTCTCACAGTGCATTCATCCACCCACATTCCTTACAAAAAGCAGCAGGAGCAACAAACAGGTTTGGAACAGCTGAATTATAGACACTAATTTCACACAGGCTAAAAATGGCTCTTTTGCCCCAGAAAATCTGAATGTTCCTTATGCATTATAAATCTGACCTGTGAGTGACAAAACACTGTTGTGACTGTCACACATCAGTGCCTGCAGCAGCCTAACAGGCTCCTCTTGCAGTGTCACAGCCTGTTTGGCTTTAGTAAATGCCATCCAGCTTCAGGTAAGTTTAGAGGGATCAGATTGTGCTGAACTGTCATTCTGTGCCTGGGTGAGAACCCTCTGAAATACTCTTTAAATAGCTACATGCCTTCATTCATCTGTCTGTGCTGTCACATGGAGCAGCACTAATGACTCCCTTTTATAAAAGCTGTGGCTTTTTTGGGACAAGACTACCTTCAAAAAGATGTAAGGAGGAGCACTGTCTCATGCTGGAGCCACTGCCTTGAGCTCTGTGTCACAGAGCAGAAGGCAGAAGGATGCAGACAGCACGACACTGCCAGTGGCAGAATCCCCTCCCCAAATCCCAGTTAGGAAACCCAGCAGGTTATTCCAGTCTTGGATGGCAGTGCTAATAGCAAACAGTCTTTCCTGGCTGTAGGACTTAGAGAGGATTGTGTGTTCTCAAGAGAAAAGAGTGGACACGAGCACATCACACCTGAGCTGCTCTGTGAGACACAGAACCAGAGCTGCACATCCAGCTCTGCTGAGCACCATTTTGCTGGGTTATGAGCAGTGGAGCTGTTGAGCCTTTCCCTGGGGCTGTCTGGCTCACACCAAGCCAAGGTCAGAGCTCAGAAGCTGCTGCTGTGTGTTCCCCTCAGAGCAGTGACTCCACTGATGCTCCATCCCCGTCCCCAAGGGCACCCGGGGCTGACAGGAACAGCCCCGAGCCTCTGATGAGAGGGATGTTTCTCCTGCTGCAGGGATGAGCTCGCCTGGGGAGTTGACAGCAGAGCAGGTTCTGGCCTGGTGATTGTGAACAACCGTGTTTTATTCCTCAGAGAGGAATAAAATAAAAAAGCCCAGACGTGCTCAGGGGCAGGGGGAGCTCAGCCTGTGCTGCAGTTGGGTTGTAACTTGCTTTGCAGCTGCCTTGGAAGAAGAAGAGGCGGTTGTTGAAGATTAGACGCCTCTGGAAATACCTTATAATGTATCTCCAGATATGAAATACCGGTGCAAATAGCTCCCCACCGCCACTTTTTGTGCTGCTCTGTTCAATTTTGGGTCACCTTGACTTCAGCAGCATTTTGCAGGCTTGGTTTCCTTTCTGTTAATTTTTTTGCCCTTGCTGTGCCTGTGCAGAGCTGGGTGATCCAGAGAGGGATTTAACTCCAAGCTCATCCCCTCACCCCTCCAGTTAAAGCTCTGGGGAATAGCCTGTGTGGGCATCACACCAGGAAATCTGTACTATAAACCGTATTGTTTATTGTTATATTCCCGTCTTGTCATCTGTGCAATATCTTTACTCTCTTATATATTAAATTTTCCTGCAGTTGGAGTGTTTAACTGACAGACTCGAACTTCATTCTTGGGTTCCTCTATAATATGCAGTGATTGAGGTTTCCCCGGGCCTTCAGGAATGCTCCTTTTTTAACCTTGAGAAGTGAAACAACCAGACTGGTTCCTGTGGTACTCTGTCCTCTCTACTCTGTAGATTCTGTATCTGAGTTCAGCTTCTCTCTGTGCCCCAGCACTGGCTGCTTGGAGTTCTTTCAGAGCAGGTATTTCTTTTCTGCAATGATATTTACACATTAATGAAGCCATACTTCAGCCTTACTTTTGACAAACTACCCAAAATATTCTCTAAGTCCTTTAAAGTAGGAATTTTTTTTCTCTCTGCACCACTTAGGAAATTTTTTTTCTGTGCCTTTCAAACATGGGGGTTTTTTTGTGGGGTTTTTTGAAAAGAATACATCTCAACCAAACAAAATCCTCTTTCAGCCAAGAGCTAATGGAGATGTAATCTGAAAGAAGGCAGAAATACGTTTAATTGCTGCCTCTGATGCCAAACCTTAAGTGCATTTCTTCAAAGTGAGTCCTACAAAACTCCATTTGCCTTTTGTGACACAGGCATTGGAGCTGCAGAGACGTTCCAGAGCTGATCTCAGTGGTGTTGTCTGTGAAGGAATAATCACATCCATACATCCCCTTGGAGCCAGCAATTCTGCCAGCCCTCCCTGTGACACTGCTGTGCTGGAAGCAAATGCAAAAATCCTTATCTGCTAATTCTTTTTCCAAGTCCCTGCCTTGTCCCAGGGAAATGCTGACTTCTGACACGCCACAAATGAGTTTTCCCTTGTTACCCTTTGGAGCTGATGACATCTCATTAAGGGTAATGTCTGAATGTTCTTTCCTGAGCCCTCCCTCCCCCTTCCCAAATCCTTTGCTGCCAGGAACATTGTTTTGAATCACCCCATTTCTTGCCCAGGGTATTTCTGGACCTGGGAAGTCCCACTATAATGAAATGCCTGTTCTGTTGATATAATGAGTTTAACTGAGGGTTTTTTTCTCTCCCTTTCATACATTTTCCTCTGGCACACTGTTGTCTGTTCAGTGGGATAATTGGATATGGAAGAGAAGCAGATCTCCATTGAGCTGATGTTTTCCAGGGCCTTTCTGTCCTGATATGAACTGCTCCTGTGCTGCTGCCAGGGAGGGCTGGAGGTGCACAGAGCCCTCCTCTTTGCATTTTGTAAAAATTAGCTTTAGGTCAGGTTATGTGTTCTGTTAATAGTTATTTTCTGGGCAGGGTCAGTTGCTGCAGGTGATTTTGTTCACAATGGCACCTGCAGGACTGGGGGGACTTTAAAGGTACCCTGTACATGTTAAACAGACCTCAGGTTGTTGTGGAAGGCACAGAAAAGGAGGAAATGTGCATTTGATCCTGTGTGGGACTGGGCACAACAGTGCAGGGGTAACTGTGGGAGTAAAATCCTGTGGAGCTGCAGTGAAGTACGTGGAAAATGTCATTTCTGTGCCTCACAGAGGGTCATTTCTTAGGAGTAAAACATACTGAGCTAAACTGGAGCATCCCTTGTCCTGTGTCCAGAGTAAGGATAAGGCTCTGGTGTGTCCTGCTCTCCTGATCTGCTCCCAGTGGCACCAGGAGAGAAAGCAATGGATGCTGGGCAGGTACAGCTCCCAGAGCAGCCCAAACAAAAGGGCTGGTTTTCTTGCTCTCTGGTCTTTAGGGACATGGACTGGGTTTATCTCAGGGCAGCAGGCTGTGCCCAGTGCTGCCAGGTGAAGTGTGTTGTGTAACCACTGGGCTGGGCTGGACACTGTGCCCTGTACAGAGCAGGGACCCTGCAGGGAGCAGGAGGGGGTGGCAGCGCTGCTGCTCCTCTGGAAATTCCTCTGGGAATCAAACAGCAAAGAGGCTTTAACACTTCCCTGCTTTATTCTCTCTCTAGGAAGCTCTCCTATCCCCAGGGTTCCCATCCCTCCAGTGATACTCCTTAGCAACTGCAGAATACAGGTTTTATAAGACTATTGGGTCTCCTAATGCACAATGGAATTGGGGAGANCTGTGTGGGACTGGGCACAACAGTGCAGGGGTAACTGTGGGAGTAAAATCCTGTGGAGCTGCAGTGAAGTACGTGGAAAATGTCATTTCTGTGCCTCACAGAGGGTCATTTCTTAGGAGTAAAACATACTGAGCTAAACTGGAGCATCCCTTGTCCTGTGTCCAGAGTAAGGATAAGGCTCTGGTGTGTTCTACTCTCCTGATCTGCTTCCAGTGGCACCAGGAGAGAAAGCAATGGATGCTGGGCAGGCCAAACAAAAGGGCTGGTTTTTTTGCTCTCTGGTCTTCAGGGACATGGACTGGGTTTATCT
>VYZS01059269.1:773-17620 GCA_013400695.1 Neodrepanis coruscans | reverse complement strand
ACAATTTAAAATGTAAACAGTCCTAGAACTTCATGTTTTGCGATGACCCAAATCAGCTGGTAAAGTGTCGAAGCTGCTGATCAGGAAGAGCTATGAGGCTAAACTAAATCAGGGGAGATATGGAAAAAAAGGAGGCACAGGTCAATAATGTGGTAGCTCCTGGGCAGACAGATCTGCTTTTGTAGTGATGACTTGGTGTGAATGTGACAAATGAAATCTTTCTCCCCCACTGCACTGCATGTTAGGAAAGAAAAAGAGTATTTTAAAATCTGAAATGGATGCCTTTAGCTAGGCAGTAGTACCCTCAGCTAAAAAAGAATGAATGAAATGTCTTTAAATATAACAAAAGTCATTAGACTGTTCTTTCTGTTCAAAATTGTTATTTCTTAGGTAATTTTCATTGTATTTATTCGATGGTAGAACATGTTTTTCAAGGGCTATGCTGTTTACAAAGTTTAAAAAATCTAGTCAGAGAACAAAAGTTGTATTGTCTGACTGGTAGAACCAGTCACATGGCTGGAAAAGTGAATTCCAAGTCCACAAGTGAATGAGGAACAGCTCATGTGCATCCATTATATTTGTTTTATTTATAAGCAGTGAAGGCTAAATGACTATGAATGATTCACAAAAATGATGTCTTACTTGCAAACAGCCTAAATGTGAAAATTGAGCCAGTCCTTGTGACTGGAATTTAATCAGATTTAAGTGCAAGAAACATACGTTCTCTCTTTCTATATATATTCAAATGTATTAATTTTTACCAAAAAAAATAGATTTTGTTATTGTTCACATGCAGTCAGGAAATCCTGAGTAAAGACTGATGACTGATTGTCTCAACTGTATTGCACCTTATCTAGAGGCCTTCCCTGTGTAAAACAAGTGTAAAATGCTGCCATGCTTGTGTAAATATAAATGATAACATGAGCCAGAGAGGAATGCCTCAGAGAGTGGTGGTTGTATTAGCAATGTTAGGCCCTGGATAAGTGTTAAACCAAGTTTTATTCTTAAAACTCTAACTTGCAACCCAAGTTACTTAATTAGTTGTGAGCTCTTTATTTAATCTACTGTCATTATAATGAGCTAACTAAGTGCTGAGACAATTGTCACTAAATCCAATGCCAGATTTTCCTATCACCTCTCTCACAGGTCTAAAAGAAAATTATAATGTCAGTACATGGCATTTCATTTCACTGTCACCTTCTGTGCAAGCAAGTTACCAAAACTGAATCAGAATTAAATAATTTGTAGATGAGAACTCACCAGGGAAGGACAATGCTGTGCAGTGTGAATGAATCCAGATTATCACCTTTATCTCTAGAATTTCTCTTTGCTATTGATACGTGTCAATAAGCTGTCATTACTCACGTAACTATTAAAAAAGAATTCCTTTTACTCTTGGAAACAAATATCCCTTCAGATAGAAGCTCCACATTTTTTTTTCAGATATTTCTTGTTTCATCCAAAGAGTTTGGGTAGAGTATTGTTCATTTTAGTATTTAAATGGAAGAAATGCTGATACATTGATTCCTGCTGATTTGGTGCAACAGGAGTTGTACCACACTGCTGCAGTGCTGTTTGCAAATTCCCTAAGGAAGCAGAAATCGTGCTTATTGTTTGAGAATATGATAAATTTTAGTTTGTGGATTTTCATTTTACCTTATATTAAACCTTGTTTTGTCTTCAAGGTCTGTGGCAAGTGTATGAAGACAGTCTCTAATAGGATGTACAGCAGGAAGCTTCTTGGCACCAGCAGTGGTCAAACAGTGATGTTCAAAAGGATGTACACATTTGAGTTTGCCAGGTTGGCCTCACCATTCTTAAGAGGTGTCTCCCCTGATGTGTATTCTATGTGTGCATGTGGAGAGAGTAAATTTCACTTAGAGTGAATAAACCCCTGGGATTATTTTTACCCAACACTTTTGTGTAATCATGAGAGTGTGCCACCACCTTTAGCTAATATTTGCAGTAACTTTATATCTTAAAACAAGGCTATGCAGTAGCTGTTGGTAGCTTAACCATGTGGCTGCAAAATTAACCTTTGACCTTTCTTAGCCTAATCAGGAAATTGACTTCAGGAGCTATTCCTTAACCCAGGATATGTGGTTAAAGTTAAACATCACTAATAGGAAGTCTAGTAACAGGAAATGTGTGAATGCTAATCCATACAAACATAAACAAACCTTTGGCTTACATACAGTTTTATTGGAATTTTCCTCTTGACTCCCTTTCCTTCAATAAGTCAGAAAAAATTACAAGCAGCTTGTTAAAGGCTTTGAAAAACTTGAATTTTTTGTGGCTGTAGGTTTATGAGATTTCTACTTAAGCAGACCTTAAAACTTGGGCAGAATTTTGTGAAGAATCTTCTCAGGGCAGGTACATGCAATTCACTTCACTGCAGTTCTGATCAATAAAGTTATTTATCAGAACACAAATTTTTAGGCAACTGACTAACTGTGAGTGCTTCTTTTTGTGTAACAGAATAGATTATTTAGAGAGAAAGGGCTTACAAAAAATCTATTTCCATAAGCTAATTTGGAAATCTTTTCAGAAATGAAATTGTCAGAAAGCCACTGAAATGAATGTGATTTCAGTACAGAAAATTAACTTTGAGTTCATTGTTCTCATTGGATTTCTGTTATATTTTATTAGGAAAGCAGGCTGGTGTAATTTGAAGCTAAACACGGGCCAGGTAATCTCTGTAGATATAAATACAGACCTTACCTTGAAAATCTTTAACTTTTCTTATTAAATCAATGAAACCTTCATGTTCAAATTGAGCTCCACTGAATTCAGTGGGATATTTTATATATCCATTGACACCAATCAGCTTTCAGGACTAGGGCCTAAGTAATTTTTCTGGGGGGGTGTTTCCTTGAAGTCAAAGGAGGATCTTACGGGAGAAGAAAAAAAGTCTAGTCAGAAAAAATTCTTTCTCAAAACAGGAAAGAACAAGATAGATGTAAAACAGTAGCCTACAGTCTCTGTAGTTCCTCTCTTGACCTCTACAGGATGTGTAAATCAGTGATATTCATAAAACACCCAGGCAACGTATTTACTATGCATATTAAAGCAGGGGGTATGTATGGCATTAGAATCATCATAATATATGTGTTCCCTTCATATGTATTTACAAAATTGACTAACCCATGAGGCACACAATTTGTGGCTTTACTTTGCAGATAATTTTTTTCCCTAAGGGAACATTTTCAAAATCGTTCTTAAGATGTACCATTATATTAACTTCAAAAAAATCTTACTGCATGTAAAATGAATATCAGATGATTATCTGAAATGTGTTTTAATGATTAACAGCTGTGAAGTAAACTGTAAAAGAATCATATCAGTCCAGCCTTGTTAAATAAATTTGGGATTAATTCAATTTGCCTTACTACAGTGTCTCCTCTAGATATCATAAAAGCTTCTCTTTGGGGCACTGTAAAGTTTGACTTCCCTTAGAGTATTTGGTTGTCTTTCTATTTTTGGAGCCCTGTTTGCAGACTGATGTATTATAGTCATTCACACCACTGTACTCCAAAAGTTCTTTGCCTATGATAATAAGGCAAACCTGAAAAATTGATTTTGATTACAACCTCATTAAACACATGCTTTACAAAGTGGAACTGATGAATGAGGAATATACAGCCTGCAAGAGCCTTTCCACTTAGATGTTATAATGTTAAAAAGTGAAGAAAAAGTTACTATGTACAGGTGGGACAGTATTTATACAAGCAACTTTAAGGGCCCGATTTTCTCATTATTCTGGTGCTGTTGGAATCATTCCCAAATTCAATACATTTAAATATAACTCAGGATTTGATTGTAAGTTAATGGAATTTAATGAAAAGCTGGAAAGAAGAGGTGGAGTAAGCCTCAGAGTGGTATTAATCCATTTTTTTTCTCCCTAGCAAATATCAAAGGTTTTTTTTTTATAATACTATTTAGCAAAGGTATTAATCTGTCCCCTTGAATAACATTTTTATAGTGAATTTCAATCACGCAATATATTTAATATTTTAAAGTATTTGAACCTTGTGACTTTAGTCTTTTTCCACAGGAAAAAACTCCTTGCTTTTTATGCAAATCTACCTCCCCCCACCCCATTCAAATATTGTTTTTTGTTTTCTCTTAAGAAACTGCTGTACATATGAGAAAGAATCTGTCTTTATGATTGTTTTGATAGAACTGAAATTGCTGTCAACATGCAAGTGTGAGGCACAGTCCTTTTTCACTTCAATGCCTTAACAGTAGCATTCTAATGAGGAATGTAATTTTTCTAATTAAAAGGTAATCTGTAAGATACAGCTATCATTTGTGCTGTTGGAGTGAACACCGAACTGGGCAATTGAAACTAGTGAACCTGGGAATCTGCTACTTCCCTCAAGAAGGAAAGGTCTGGTAATTCACCTGAATACTGGTCCTGAGGCTTTGTAGTTGTAGATGCTGGAAAAAATTATTATGAAGCTGTCCCAAGTTTTACATTAAGGCACTAGATTATCTTCTGATAGATTAAAGGGTGGTGCTGCCATCCAGAGGGACCTGGACAGGCTGGAGAAACGGTTGACAAATCCTTATAGAGTTCAACAGGGAGAAGCAACAGGCTCTGCACTTGCAGAGGAACCACCCCAATCACCACTATATGCTAATGAACCCAGTGACAGATCAAATGCAGGCTGTATCAGTAGAGTATGTTGTTTGAGCAGTCATTTATTAATTGTGTCAAATAAAATAGTTCCCCAAGTCTTGTGTGGAAATGGAAACCTTAAGCAGAAGAATATGTAATGTATGGCTGTGGGGCTGCTAGTTTTAGTCTGGCTCTGGGATGTTATTACTTTAGATTTGTGTAGTGGAATGAGTTCGTGGGCTCACTTCACACCTAATGGGCAGGTATCCTAAACCCATAAATTTACATCTCAATTAGTTCCAGATGATGCTCTTTCTGGGGTTTTCAGGCTTAGATCATTAGATTATTAGAAAATTCAGAATTCTGCTAACTTGTCCTCCATCATTAAAGAATATGTACAAAACACAATGATTGCTTATGTTATATTTTGTATATAGGATGTCATCCCCGAGAGACACGAACAAAGAGCAATCCTTTTACAGAAAAAACCCCAATCAGTAATCTTGTTTAATTTTTAGATTCTTCAAAGTTTTTAATACATCATAAATCACAAAACTGAAGCCTTGGCTTTTACAAGGGCAAGCAAACATTTTTCAAATCGATACTGTTTATGTTACTGTACTGCATATCTAAGTAAGCAATGGGTTCTAAAAGAACTTTTTCCCATCAGAAGTATCGCATAGCCATAGTCTGTAGTTCAGTCCTCTTTCTATTCTGTATGAACACCTACTTCCTAAACTGTGAGGGCTATTTCACACTCAGAGTGGTATCCATTCAGAAGTAGTGGTAGTTAAGTTCCATTAATTTCAAACTGTTGTTATGATCATACTGGCTACACAGTACATATTTAAAGTAGTTTGAGTAAATGCTTATACAAAGGATATGCTGAGTTATTGCAGGTTTACAGTTGTAGACATGCTGAAGGGACAGCAGCAGTTTGTTGTGTTTCTATAAGGTTAAAAGAGCACTATAAATGGATATTTCTTATCATAGCATTATGGTGATAGCCAACAGTAAATGCATGTGAAATCCCTCTTAAGAGTTGTTGTTTGGTTTTGGGTACAGCAAATTCTGCTCAACATGATCCTCACAAGGCAAATGAGTTTGGAGCTCCTTGACCATACTGATATGGTAGGAGAGGTATTAAAGGTATGAAAAACCAGGGCTATCTTAGGAGCTCTGAAATGGATGGTGGCTAGACACTATTATCACTTCCCCATTACCAACCACTTCCTCACGGCTGATATAGCACATGTATTTGACAGCTATTTAAACTGTACAGAACCCCTAAAGTTTCAATTGTAAAATAAAGTAAAAAGATTTTGAAGCCAGAAATGGGCAGTGGAAGCTAAAGTTCCCTGATGGTTTGCATTCTGACTAGTCTCTGGAGCTTTTTTTAAGAACTGTAAGTAGCTTAAATTTTGGGGCATGGTATTTAGTCAACCCAAAATATTTTGCCACAGCTCCTTCATTTCCAAGCCCTTGTGGTTGAGCTCAGAGTCTCTGTGTTTAGCTTGTACGTTTTTTTTGTGGTTTAATTTGTTTTCTTCTCTTTCTGATATGTTTGAGGCATCTCTGTGCTGAGCTGTCTCATTTGAAAGAGGCTGACAGCATATGAAGGCAGAGAAGCATCCTTTGATGAGAAAATGCAAATCCCAAACAAAACATTTGCAGAACCACTAATCACCATTTCCATACAATTGAGCAATGATATGGTATTTATTATAGAATGACTCAAAGGTAAGGCTGACTCCTTATAAGAAATGCAACAAATAGCTTCATATACACCCCCTCCACTTATTTCTGCAGAGACTAATTTTTACCTCTTTGCAATTAGTGTCAGGACTCCCTCAGTGTTTGGTGGAATTGGGATTTGATCTTTTTGATATAAGGACGGGCTTGTTAAGTAGTTTGAGGAGTTGTATGGTGTAACGGGAAACTACTTTGGCAAATATTGTCAAAAGGAGTTCTAAATTTGGAAGAAGGTGTGGCACTCTGGATCTGATATTCAGAGATTCTGTGTAACCTCAGCTGTTGTTAGTTTTTGTGGTAGTGAATTCATCACTTTGGATGAGGGAGCCAGATCTTGGAGAGTTTGGAATGTATTTGCCTTATTTTAAATTTTAGTTCTTTAATAATTATGGCTACTTCATTAATTAGTTTTCACAATGCCATTTGATAAAGACAGATGTGTTTGTATATATATTCACACACGCATGGGATCATGTTTTTTGATATTTTTATATGCTTTCCTTATTTAATTCAACTTTAAAATAATTTTATTTAATTTAGCAGAATCTGTTTTAATTCTCTGTAAACCTTAATTTAAATCTGTCAACATAGTAATGACATTTAATTATAATGTGTATGGGTTTTACAAAAACGTAGTTAATTTGGGTTTTAAAAAAATCATATCAGTTCATGGTGTATCTAAAGTCTGATATTCTACTACATTAGATCCTGTTTATTTCTATTAGTAGAGCTTGGCTAGGAAGATGAATCCAAAGCAACACTCAGATTTGGATTTTTCTGTATCTAGTAGAATGTAAAACATCCAGATATTCAAGAGTCAATGCCTTTGATGCACTTCCATTTTTGATTTGGATTCACAAAGGTTGAAGAAAATATTTAAGTAAATACCTTTTTATTTCTCTGCATTACAAAAATCCTATAAAGAAGGTAATATGGAGAAAGCCAAAGGTTCTCTTTAGTCATGGAAAACAAAGTGATATATATTCAGTTTAGGGTGTATGCGCAGTGCTAGAAGAAGAATTTAGATGTATTGAGTCTAGTAACCTGCAGTGTGTTGTCTCCAGTGTCTGCAGAAGCTTGCATTCTATGTTCTAAATTTCTGAGCCAATGCTTATGCTCTATTTATCAAGTCAGACAGAAACTGAGTCATTCAACTTAAATCAATTTCATTGTAGTGTAGATCAGCAAAAATAGGTCAGATGAAACATCTTTAAATAATTGTTTTTCTTCTTTAACTTAAAGAAAAAAACCTCTAAATTAACTAGCTCAGATATGGAAACCTACACTCCATAGGGATTAAAATAAGGTAAACCAAAGCCCACCCAGTATGTTCCCAACTCTTCACAGAAACTGGGACAGTTTCTGTAGCTGAGACACTGGTCTGTGCTGAAAAAGCTAGTTGCCATCCTTAAAGGCTTAAGATTTTGGGATCTATTTCTGTCTAAATGCATACCTGCAGGTAAGCAGTGTGTTTGTAGCTGGGTTTACATGTTGGCATAGACATACTTAAGGCATACTTGACATACTTATTTTACTAGAAGGAAACACTGTCTCCCTCCAGATTTTGTTTCCCTTCTGACCACTGTCCAATGGGTCAACTTGCTCAAGGACTTAGCAGCCAGCAAAAGCAAAATCTCTAAATGTCTGTTAGAGATTAAGACCAAGGAAAGACATATATGAGACTGTCGTGGGGCGAAAGTGAAAGTAAAACTGGTCTTTTTTCCTGCCACGTGCAGCCTCACCGCCTGGTCCCGGGGGAGGCAGGGCCGCCCTGTCCCCCTGGGCCGTGGCGGGCGGGGCTGGTTCCTGGCATGGCTGCGCTCCCTATCTGCGGTGTGTCTGTCCTTGGGGCAAGCTCAGTGCAGGGGGCCGCCGCTCGTCCGCCTGGGGCGGCGGGGGAGCGGCGGCGCGGNGGATCGCATTTTTCTCGTGATTTTCCTGGGGGGCGGACTTCTTTCTCGGGGGTCGTTTTTTTTTCCCTTGTGGTTTTTTTTCTTTTCCCCGGGGGCGGGTGGACTGGCTATTATCTGCGGCTATTTCCCGGGTTTAAAGACCACATTTCTTCCATCAGCATGAAAATCCCTTCCTGGCGGCTAAAGGGAAGGGGAGGGGGGGCTCGTGGTTTCTAACTGTCTTGAGTGTTTTTCTTCAGAAAAGCCGAGTGGAGGCTTGCGCTACTGTGGGTCCTCAGATCGGTCGCGGGCCTTCTCTAATTATCCCGGCCTCTCCTCGGGAGCCCCAGAGAGAGACTAGCACTATTCCAGAGCGTTCTCGCCCCAACACAGGCCCTGGCAAGCTTAATTTGTCTGTTTTGTTGCACTTTATTGTTGGGTTGTCAGTGTGTGTGAAATAAACTGTGATATTTGTGTGTTTTCTTTCTTTTTGGGTGTGTGTGTGACTTCTCTCGGACATCTCTTGTCAGAATCGCTAATTTTGTGGTAAAACCACTACAGAGACATTGAGGTCTCCGAGTTAAAACAACCCAAGAGAAAGGGATGTTTGATCTTGGAAGCTTTAGGTTTACTTTTGTGCTGTAGGAAAGGTTAATGCCCTACTGGAGGAGTGGCAGAAGGGATACCCACTAATTGTCACTTCTGTTAAAGAAATGCTGCATCTGTTCCCATGCCAATTATACAAGGAGATCTTTCTGTAGGTCAAGTGGCTCTACAGTATTAATCCCAGAGTACATGTATCTGAAAAAAGCTGAATACTGAGAACATTAATAAAGCTTAGGTATACACATCTTGTTAGGAACCGAAAAGCTATAGGAGGATCTAGGTGTGCTGAAAGGATTCTTTTGTTAGGCTTTCTGTTTTCCCAGTTCATTCCTTTTGATTTTGAATATTCTTTTTATTTTGTCCCTTCAATTTTGGACCAATTCTTTAACTTAAATTTGTTGTCTTTCACTGTCTCAGGGAAAAGAGCTAAAACTTCTAAATTTTTCTAGTTTCTTCCTCTTTCTAACTTTATTTTGAGATTTTAACTTGAGAGTTGCCAATAATTGACCACGAGTTCAATTTTTTTTATCAACCTCCCCTTTTTTAGTCACTTTCTGCAGTTTCATAAGCTTTCAATTGTTGCCTTGATTATGTATTATGTAAAGAATTAGATTTCTTGAAATTAAGCTGATTCTTGATTTCATCAATAGTAACTCTCCATCAGGTTAGATTTATTAAACTCAATCTGACTAGTATTTGTCTTTAACAAGAGATTAAATGTCCCTGAGGTTATGAATATTCTTTTAATATGCTTCCAAAGTTGCTGCTAAATTACTTCAGAGAGCTACGGTTTCCAAGGATCTGGCAGAGGAATTGGATCTTGTGTTTTAGCATTGCTGTGATCAAACTGTAGCCATTTCTTATGTCTTCTGTAACTTTGTACCAAAAATATGCAGTTGGTTGCTTCTTGTGCCCCTTGGTTCTCCTTGTGTCTGCTGCCCTTCTGTGTTTCTTTTTGCCTTCACAGCTCTGATCAATGTAGCCTTCCTGCCATTATACACTGTGCTGTTCCAGTAGTGCCTCTTTTAGTTCTTTGGTTCTTCCTGTTAATCTTGTGTTCTGTAGGTGGGGGAGAGGAATTATGAAATTATTTATATTGGCACTTATAAATCTTACCTCTCTTCTACTTTAATTTGGTATATAATTGAAGCAGGCAATATGTTTTAAAAGGGGATGAAGTTAAAAGCAAGGTTCTATGACCTAACTGGGTTATCCATAGTTTGAAATTGTCTAAGAGAAAATAATAGTTGTCTAAGAGTTGTAATTCTTTCAGTGATGGAAGAAGTCATTTTATGACAAATGCTAATATACTTCAAAGGTAGAGGGAACAGGTGAAAGTGAAGCCACTGCTTGTAGTAAAACTTGAAAGTCACCCTATCTGTGCTCTTTAATTTCAGAGTAAAACTGACAAATCTCATGAAATATCTAGTTCAAGTGTGTGTGCCATTGACTAGCAGGCATTTTTTTCCAAAGCTGGTAGAAGCAGTTTTCATTCTCCCTGTATTCTGAGTGATTGATCTGTTTCTTTACAGTTTTCCTTCAGAGAACTTAATTGCACTAAGTTTATTCAAAAACAAGCACATCAAATGTCACAATATTAGCATAATCATAAAAATGTCAAGCATTCAGTGCATTTGCAATATGTCAGAGCTTACTAAAGAACATATTTTTTCATTTTTAATGTGAGTTTCTGGAACATGCCTTTGAATGGGCATCTCTTAAAAAGGTGACTGGTAGTTGTTTCAGGTTTTTCCCATTAGGAAAAAAAAAATTTGTCCCTAAAGTAGGAAACTGGTCCTTAAAGGCAGTAGATCCAAAAGAAATAGACAGATGTAAAAGGCCATCTAAGAAAAGGTTACTGATAGAAACATAGAATCATTGAACAGTTTGAGTTGGAAGGGACTTTAAAGATTATCAAGTTTAAAGATCATCCCCTGTCGTGGGCAGGGACATATTCCATGACACCTGGTTGCTCATAGCCCCATCCCGCCTGGCCTGATCCTGGGGTTGTGTTTTGTGCAGTCTCTTGCTGTGTCTGGCTGATCGTATTGATTTTCATCTGCAAGAACCTGGAAACATGGATAACAAATTTCAGTGCCTGTCCTAATCTGTATACTACCATTTATTATCATGGGTACTATGGTTTTATAAATATAAGTAGTTGACTAATTCTGTATAATTAAGATGACTGATGAGTTAAAAAGCATCTGGTACATACTAATAAATGTACATTTTTAATTGCATCTAAACTTGAACAGACTTTGTTGCACTGCAATAGCATTATTTGGTCAGTAATTTATTAATTTATTGGAAGGATTTAGGACTGTGATTCTCAATGTAAGTGTGGGAAATGGGAGTTTCAGATACACTCTGTAAAATGACTGTTACAACTTTCTATGCAGTATTTAATCTTTCTTGGCTGTTACAGATGGAAATGGCCAAAAATACAATTAAATACTATAAAATTAGGACATAGGAACCCAATTTATTGTTAGTGCAGTAATTTGCTTCCCAACATCCTCTTTTGGATCATTTCTGGAGTTCTCCACTTGGTTTGTGAAAGTTGTCTTCATTGAACTATTGATTGCAGTTGGTGAGACTGTTACCTTTAAAGATTCCTTGGTATTGGCTTTCCATACATGGAAAGCTGTCTTATCATAAACACAGTCTGCAGTGTTCTGGTATGATCATAGGAGGGGAAAGCAAGAATGCTGTGACTAGGAGTCTAGTCCTTCTTACAGCCTCTGAACCTCCTATTAGGTTTTCCTGATTAGTACCCTGTGTATGACAGGACAGCTCTGTCTTACTGTGTTTGTTTGGATGGACAGAATTTTGCCTTTTGGACATTTGCACTTGGGAAAATACAATAGAATATAAGTAGATGAAGCAGCTGGCAAAATATGCAGAACTGGTAACTTTCTCCTTCTGAATGTCTTTATGGAAAGCATGGCCTTGTAAGCTCCTCTATTTGTGCTAAGGACAGAATCATTGCAGAATCATTCCTAATGTCTCCTTGTCTTCTCTCTTTAAGGAATAAAATTAAGTCTTTCTGGCCTGAATCACTCTTCTTCTTTATGACACATCCAAAACAATGCCAGCTGGTGCTGGTGTGGTATAAGTATGGCACTGGGTCATGATCCCTGGATATGGACTGTAACACAGGGATCACTTCACCCAAGTTGCCATAGGGCTCTCAGGTGATAAATACAGCACTGGATAACAACTGCCAACAAATAGCTGGATCTGCATCCTCTAACTGCTCTTCTAACCTGTTCTCTCCTGAGAAAGTATTTTTATGCTGTCTTTGCATTCTTCATCTTTTTCTTCCCCCTTTCTTATACAGATACCTTTTTGTGTCTCACAGCACATTCAGTTTGAATTGACAGAGGTCATGTGTAGCTTCATGTCCCTCTCCAAGAGCAGAAAGGAGATAAGGGTGGCTTCAGTGTGTGAACTGACTGTGAATGAAGGGGAAAGATGTTACCCCCCCATCCCCTGCAATGAATGAAGAGGATGTTTTGCTCATTCCTTCTCCTTCATGTCTCCTTACATTCTTCTCTGGCCTAGGAAATTTGACTTCTTCTGTAGTGTTTGAACATGTGTTTGAAGAGCTCTACCCTATCCTAGTCTGCTGAGTATCACTGAGTATCACCCCATCATTCCATGAAGTGATGATGGGGTTATCTCAGAGATCTCAGAAGACACGGATTTGGGAGTTGTAAGCACTGATAATAAAACAATTGCAAGTCAGATTTTGTAATCCATCTGCTGGACATCCAGGCCCCAAGAATGGATTCAAATATACATGTGAATATTTCAGAAAACATTCCACATAAGGGTACTATAGAAATATTCTCCTTGAAAATCCTATGCACTGAACTGGTTGCAATTGCTTGTGTAATATGTACTTTTCTGATAATTAAATTCTGCTCTGTGCTAATTTTCAACAAGTAAGAACAGGTCTTGCCTTTACCTTGGGGATGTGAGGAGCTAGCAGCAGAGAAGCAGTGCTTGCCTGCAGAGCAGTAAGACCAGTGGAAACAATCAGGATTTGGGTATTGAATAGCAGAAAATCATGTCTTTGTATGTAAAAAACATAGACAGCTTTCTAAATTATTTGCAGGTGTCTTTTTTAATCCATATTTCAAAATGAAAACAATATCAGATTTTTCCAAAGTCTCTCTTTAGAATGGGTTTTGAAGACCATTTCCAGGTAATGTACATTTTCCATTCAGCAACTCATGTGATGCAAGGTTCCTACCTTGCTCCTCCTAAAGGCAATTTAAGATTTGACATTGATGCCATGAAAACAGTAGCAAAATATTTCCCTCAGTATGAAGGATCCTTCCATGTCACATGGACCCTGTGGAGCTGTGAGAGTGTGGAGGGATTTTAGGAGCATCTTGTGATCTGATATGGAAATGACCCATGGGGAATGTTGCCTCCAAAGTCAGTAGAAGGGATTTTAGTGTGTACAGTGTGTAACAAGGGGACAGGCGCTCTCCAGGTTGAGGCAGCACAGCTCACAATTCACTCGTTCTTTCTCTCTTGTGAATAAGAGTTGCAAAGGGAGTCTGTCTTATTGCACTGCCAGCACAACAGTCACATTCTCCAGCTGAATCTGTACACTTGCACTTAAATATTCCCAATCCACTCCCTGGTCCATTAGCCAAAATGGAGTTTTCACATCAAGTCTGCAGATGATTCATCCTGCCTTCTGTTTCTCTTCCCTAGAAGACCATTGAATTTTATTCCTTAGCTAACAGTGTTTGCCTTCAGAAAGCACACTTCAGAAGGCATTATGGCTTTATATGAAGTCAATAGCTTTTCCATGTCAAGAATAAAAAGAAAACGTATAAACAAAGTGGGAAGCATGGTATGATGTCGAGGAAATGGAAGCAGAGAAGTGTGATCCAGAACGTTACATCTCTTTGTGGATGACTTCACTGAGATACAGACTGAAGGGACAGACCTTTTTACTATTAGTCCTCAGAGACAAAAGATAAAAAATTGCTATGTTGGAGTCCACTTCTTCCTGACTGAATTCATATATAGATGATTTGTTTCAGTGCAGAGGGGCATACCCTGCAGTGTTAAAATCAATGGGAATCTTGGTGCTGAAAATAGGAAAAAAATTTTATCTCTATTTCTGATAATTGTCACAGAATCACAGAATTACAAGGTTGGAAAAAACCATTGAGATCATCGAGTCCAACCTATTACCTAACACCATCCCATCATCTAAATCATGGCACAGGATTTTGGAAAGGATTTTACCGCTCTTAAAAACAATCATATCTTGTGTTTTATTCCTGGTGCCTAATACCTCCATTGTAAGTGGCATTTCACTGTGCCTGTTACTCATGATGCTGTCTCTTTTGAATTCAGGGAGCTTACACACGAGAAAGACATATGAGACCAGCACTTAGAGAGAAGCAAGTCATTAAGACAGCTGAATAGAGGAGGATGCATCAAAAATAACAATTTAACAAAGTTGGTTTCTGAGAACAGGATCCATGGAGGTGAGGTTTCGGGTGAACTTGTATCACAGAACAGTCATGGTCATACTGGATCCTTGACTTGTTGCACTCTCAGCTGCTCTTTCCTCCCTGGAGTCTTTCCAGGGCAGATGGTGCAGCTGAGGCTGTGTGGCTGAGACACAGTGTTGGAGCAGCATGCTGTTAGCTGGCTTAGCAAAAATTATTTGTCTTTTTTTTCCTCTTTCTCTGTCCATGTAGTATGAGCTGAAGTAGTATGAATCTGAATAGAGAGTTCCATGAAAAATTCCTCTTTTTTTTTTCTTTCTTTTAAAACAGTCAGGATTTCTTGCACCAGTTAATTTGCCAGAGCCTGTGCAAACCTGGGTTCTTCCAGTGGAGTACTGTCAAGGCTATGCATAGCCAGTTTTCTAGTTTCTTTCCCAGCATATGACTCCAAGCAGGCTGCATTTGTATTTCAGAGAGGTTGGTAATCCCATTAGTAGTAGTTCTGTGCACCATCAGCTAATGGATCATTCTGGAGACCACCAGCAACAACTTTCATTCAATAGGCATTGGTTGCAAATTCAACTGGGGAAGAGTGTTCTGGAAATTTTATCTAAGAACTAGATTTTTCTCTGTATTTAATTTTTTCTTCATAGTTACATACAAAGCAATATTTACATATTGGTTTCTTATCTTCTCTTAAAGTAGTTTTCAACTTAGGTCTTCAGTAGAGGAGCTAATTTTAGATATATAGTTATGCTTTTTTTTTTCTCTTAAGAACCTATTGTTCTAGTTTGGATTCCACTTTTTTAGTGGAATAGCTTTAGGAGTGTTAAAATGATGGCACTTAATTTGAACAGTAGCAAAACTGAGCTCCAAACAGAGAAGAAATATGCAGTCTTTCTCAAGACATGTTAAGACATCTCCCTGCAGCTGTAATGGGCTGTCAGCACATCTCCACCCTTTCACCAGAGGCAACCTCTTAGGGGCAACTTTGTCTTCAGACTTCATTTGTACATTGTCGGATCTCGACTAGTATCCAAAGACCAAGAAACCTATCTGCTGGGAACATTGACCCACTCACCACAACTATGTACAAGATGTGAAGTCTTTCCTTTATTTGCACTCTCTCTCTTTCTTTTTTTAAAAAAAAAAAAAAAGCTGTCAGTATTTCAGAAAGTGTGAGCAGCATATCTTTGTGTACTTTAATCCATAAATAAACATTTCTTCCTTTGAACTTCATTAAAATTGGATGTGTTTTCACTGTAAAACACTCCAGCATCCCTATCATTTAGACATATATGGTGATGAATATTGCAATTAAATTTTGTCTGTAGGAATAATTGTGATCTAGAAATACTCAATTTATGTCAAAAAAGAGTCAGACAACATGATACACTGCTTATAACAGTAATTTTAGAGGAAGATATTAAGATCTGTTCCTACTGTTTTTACAGGTTGGGCCAAATGCATCTTTGTTGCTATGACTGAGCTTGTGGGGAAGTTGTGGAGAGCTGAGTTTGGTTTGACTTCTGCACAATTATATCTGACTTCCTTTGGTAAGACTTGTTGATGTATTGCATTCAAATCTTCAGCTTTTCCTTCTCTGCCTTTGACCTGCAGAAAGGAATTCCTGCTTTAAAATGCTCATCAATCAGTGCTGCATAGTTAAGCTGATAAAAAAGCTAAAGCTAAGCCACTGTTAATTTAGCCAACTGTTATATTACTGACAATATTTGTCAGTGAATGATTTTAATTAGACCAGTATAATGAGATCAGTAGGCTAAAACTAAGTAAATAACTAAAACTAAAGAGGAGTTCGGATGACAAACAAGTTCTGATGAGAGTAAGAATGAATTTTTGCCAGCGATGTCTGAGTAGCATGTGGGAATGGAGAGACAGCTCTAATCACATGAGAAATCACTTAAAAATGATGCTGGTGTTCTGGAATGCTGTGCTGGTGTCAGGGAGGCTTGCAGAGTTTGAGCAAATGCTGTATAAACTTCCTGTGCAGCCTTGCCTGTCAGTGACACTCTCCCTCTGCACTGGTGGGGCTCATTTGTGTACCTGCCTTATGTGCTGTGCATGGAACAGGACAGGGAAGGGATGTGGAAGGTTAAATTGAAGAGACAGCAGGTACTTGTGCTGGGAGGTGATACAGTGGAAGGGCAGGTGGAATAGAACCTCCTGAAGTTTGGGAAGAATAGGCAGAGAAAATGCAATCTTTGTTTGAAGAAAGAAGTAAGAAAAGAGAGGCTAAAAAAGAAGGATTGTTTGGCATTTGAGAATGGAAATGTTTGGGCTGAATAACCTGCTGCTGTATTTGTCTCTTTCTCTCTCTGCATAGCGTCTTTGTTCTGATTTCTGGTGGAGTATTCTGGCCTCTGTGTTATTTCCCCTGCCTGCCCATGGTCTTCCTGAGACCTGCTGGCAGAGTGAGGCTTTCACAGACTGAAGTGTTGATTCTGAGAAGTGTGAAGGAAACAGAACCAT
>VYZS01059259.1:1799-12709 GCA_013400695.1 Neodrepanis coruscans | reverse complement strand
CCTTTCACCCATTAAAGTCAAACTGCCTAAAGCTCCATCAGCACCACCAATAAATGATTCATTGATGTGTATGGAAAAACCAAAGTTCAATATGAGTGAAAACATGCCAGGAATTCTTTAGAAATTTATTTTCAAAAAAATCACATCCTATTCATAAACAAATATATTCAAATGTCTGCTTTAAAATTTACCATTCAAAAAAATTTATTTTTTTACTTTGACAGATGAGTTCTTACATGAACTTACATGATTCAATGAAAATAATAATAAACATATATATATACACATACAAGCGCATACACACATTAAGCTTTGCAGTAAAAGGCTTGAAAATAAATAAAGCCTACTGTAAAATTGGGATGATCCATTACTATAAATAACTTTAAAAGACATGAAGAAGAAATTATGGCATGTCTGTTCTGCAGTCCTGATGGAATCTCAGCGCAGGAAATATATTATCCCAGTAACCTTAAGCACAGCTTGCAACGGTATCAATGGCAACCACTGTGCACTCCACCTTATTTTCTATTACGCACGAAGAACCCTGCTATATTAAAAATACAGACATAACACATACTCTGTTGTGGAATGGCTCAATACAGTCACTAAATTCTTGGAGACTGAGGCTCCCTCTCACTCATTTAAATGCTTTAAAATTCATAACACAGGGATATGCAAGTCGAGTCCAGTG
The DNA here is from genome assembly GCA_013400695.1 of Neodrepanis coruscans. Classification (NCBI taxonomy): domain Eukaryota; kingdom Metazoa; phylum Chordata; class Aves; order Passeriformes; family Philepittidae; genus Neodrepanis; species Neodrepanis coruscans. The sequence continues at coordinate 12,018 of VYZS01059259.1, read as the reverse complement.
TTTGTCAGAAGCCAATTGCTTCTCAGATTGAAATCCTAAAAGCAAAAGGTCTGTATTAATATCATCCAAGTCTGTGCAGAGGAAACTAATTCTCCTGGAGCGAGGGAAAGGAGAAAAAAACAAAACAAGCCAACCAACCAACAACAACAACAAAAAAACCCCAAACCATGTATTTCCCTCCCTGGTACAGATCAGGCTATCTATCTACCAGGCAGCTACTTGCTGCCGATTCACTGGTGAGCTTCAGCCTCACAAATACCTTCTGCAGCCTCTGCATATGTGATTAAGCCTCTATGCATAGTCAATCTCGCAGCCTCGGTGTCCGCAAAAGAGCTGAGCTGGTACCCACCTAGAACGTAGTCGCTGCAGTCCAGCATTGCTGTGGTATCCTCTACAGGTTCAGACAGTCCAAGGAACAGGAGAATGGCAATTTCTATCAAATCTACACTACTGCTCTGACAGAACACGAAAGGGAGTGGGGAGGTGGGGGGAGAAATACAACTTCAGTTACACCATAGCAATCTTGAACTGAACAGGGAAACTTCAGTTGCTGTGTGGAGTTTTAGTCTCTCCTACTAGCTGTGTCTGACATTGTCAAGGCGACTGAAGCGTGAAAAGTTCCCCTTTTTGTAATAAAATAGAAACAAAGATTGCAGCTGGCAGTTTCCATAATGAAGCTTAATCAGTATGCGCCTGATTAGGGCCTTATGCAAATCTCCTCTCGTTAGCACAGCAGCCAGCACTTTGAAGTCCATGAACAATTCATTTGCAGAGTACACTGAAAGCGCTCCCTGCATAATTTAAATCACGGTATAAATATTTATCAGCTCATTTGCATATTAATTGGCAGTGCATGAAGGGAAAAATTATCTCCCGAGTGCCAGCATAATAATTAGGGAACAAAATGAATTTTCTTCCAATAGCTTGGCTTCTCAGCCCTAACTCAAGCACAGTACCACAGGGGAGCAGGGAGGGGAAGAGACAGAGTTCTGTTCAAATGCCACTGAAATGACACGTACAAATTAGAAACAACTCTACAGACTTAAGCACCTTTAATCTTATTCCTGCTGGCAACAATAACTTCAGTAATAAAGGGGATTTGGAAAAAGCTTTCTACACAATCCAAATAATCCCAGGAAAACAATTAGCAAGGTAGAAGCTGAACACAAAGCTGTCAAACTGGTGCTGCACATCTGCGTGAAGTTTTCCACACCCGAACACGCACTGTCACATGAAGGTCCTGGGCAGGAAAGAGAGTAGCACCAAGGCAAGGAAGCGGCACGATTCCCCCTAAATGGCTAAAGAGCTTGGTGATTCATTATCGGGTAATCCCTTTGCCACGGCCAACTTAACAGCGGTGGATATGTCAAGTATTGTGTAACATTTGACACCCATTAATCTATCCCAAGTGAAATCAAAATAGATTTAGTCTTTTGCTTTCCAATGACTTCCAAGAAAAAAACAAAAATCTATTACTAATCCCTTCAAAGACACACACAATATGGCTAAATACAGCTTACTGTGGAGCTATGGTTTTTGAAAGGGGCACGTCACACCCATGTTGCATCTTTGAACCACTCAGTGATAACCAGAACGAGCTCACTGCTGTGACCACAACGTACACTGAAGCATTGGAGAACTGGGAAGAGGCTTTGGTCTATGGAGAAATCCATCTTCTTTTCTACAAGTGGGCCACAGAACTAAGAGCACTAACTATGAGGCTATGTTAAACCATTTCTAATAGATTGTTTACCACTCAAATACTTGTGTCCTAAACAGCAAGAACATCTACATAAAAATTCAAGTGTTACGTGGACATCACAGCATTTACCATTCCATATTCTGATCAGGAAAAGGTAATGTGATTATGCAGATGATTACAGGGTTGAGACATCCATTTCCAAACATCCATGTGAATTTAAAGAGTAAGTTGCTGGCTTTGGGGGTTTTTTCTTAAAAAAAACCTCCTAAATGTACTTTTCTCCTCCTCATTTCTGAAGTGAATGGAAGCACCGCCTCTCCAAACAAGAGGGAGCAATAGAAAAGGGACTTCTCAATCATCCGGGACTGACTGGAATTTATTTCCACGCTTGACCTCTTCTTCTGTTCAGGTTCATATCTCTACTTAACACAAGATGTTCCCAGCTATATATTTAACATGAGCGATCTACACTTGAAAAAGATTGCAAGAAGAGAAGGAGAAGGTGCTCCCTTACTGTAGGGAAACAACTGCGTGTATAGAATAGGTTTTCCTAATACCTTGTTTCCAACTTGGTTTTCTACCGATTCACGTGTCCCACTGAGACTGCTGAGGCACATCTTCATTGTTCACAGACCTTCAGTAAACTTCACTCCTCCATACATGCTTTTGGAGTGCACTGGGAGATAATCCGCTTGCTTCATTGGAAGAGCCTGGACACAAATGGTGTAACAAACCAAGCACTTCACAAAGCAAGTGCCAGCTTAAGCAGTGGCTGAGCTGAGGCAGCCCAGGAGCAGAGCAGGAGGACAGCAGTGTTCTCCTTGGGATCCTTCTCAAATGAGAGTGTGGAACTGGAGGAGCACCAGGTGCAGCATCAAGAGCACAAGACCACAGGAAGTGACCGTTAAAATTGGGCACGTGGGTAGTGATGGGTGACCTGCACCAAACCACGGAACCGGCAAACAAGGGCCGGGACAGGACCTGCCTGAAGCAGCCTTAGCAAGTGTGCTGGTGCTGCTCGTTGTCCATCAGCACTGCACTGACAGCTAACAAGGACAAGGCAGACATTTTCTTCCCATTGCCAACTGTGCCAATCAATCGGCCTCAAAAACATCAATCCCCATAAAAATGCTCATTTGAACTGTAACATCCACTAATCTGCTAATTGAAATAAAACTTATACGTTGCCCTTTCAAACTAACTATTGGCAAAAAAAAAGACAAGTAAACAAAAAAAACACCCCAAGCCAACCAACCAAAAACAAATAACTACAAAAAAAACCCCCAAACCACACTGTTCTTCCAGTGACCACTTCATTCTTTGACAATTTTATTATCTCCCCCTTTATGTAACTTCATAGAGTCATGGAGTGGTTTGGATTGGAAGAGACCTTACAGATCATCCAGTTCCAACCCCCCAGCCATGGGCAGGGACACCTTTCACTAGACCGAGTTGCTCAAAGCCCCATCCAACCTGGTTTTGAACATTGCCAAAGATGAGGAATCCACTTCTTTTTTATTGCTAAATTCACTACTGCCAGCCCTTTAATCTCTCTGCTGTGGCTGGGAACCAGGCACATGGTTCATTCACACCAAGGTCAATCAGCAGCGCCAATGGAGGGGACGTGTCACAGAGTCCAGAGTCCACGAAGAGTCCATTTTCCTGTCTGGCACCATGTCTGTAGGTCATACTCCCAGAGGGGGCACTTCAGAGTCTGAGGAGCCCCTACAACACATCTGCAAGGTCATGCTGGTGGCCCAGCCCAGCCCCCAGAGCAGAGCCCCCTGACACGCTGGAGAGGCCCTGATGAGTCCCTGGGCCACGGCCTCCTCCCAGCGGACGTGCAGCTGCTGCCACTGCACTCACAGCACCTGTTCCTGCTCCAGCTGCTCCCCTCATTGTGTGCATGGCAGAAGGCATCCAAGTTCTTAATTTCTGGCCAAGAAACCACCTTATTGTTTCCTCTATGCCACACTACTGCAGTTATTTATCTGGGAGGCTTCTGAAGAAGGCCTGAAGACAGGCATGAGAAAATATTTGGGGAGGAATGGTGCACACCACCCTGCTCCAACACCACTGGCAGAATATGCTTGCTTGAAGTTCTGTTTAGGTTCTGCCACACCACTGCCCATTCTTTTGTTTATGGCTTCTTACATTAAAAGTTATTGAACACCCTGAACCAAAGTCATACTTCTGGTACTCACATTTAAGCAAAATTGCTCTCTGGGCTTTGCACACAAAGTTTCATTTTTCCTCCAAAGGCACCTCGAAGAAGAGAAAGCAGTGCATTTGCGTAAAAAGCTCTCTACAGCCTGTGCAACCACAGATATCTCAAAAAAGTTTCTCTCTTCTTCACCCAATTCTACAATTCTTACACTGATGATTTTTTTTCTCCCATAATTCTTTTCATTCTCTTCCTTAAAACCAGAGGAACTAAGTCACTAACACAGAGCCAGGTATGACAAAGGCAGATGTTCTTCAGCCAAACACTTTGGAATTTGCAGATAACACCTCAGGAGACTCTTTCAATCCCGTTCACCTCTTTTTGTCACTCTTACGTATCTTCCATAGCTTCCCTTTTCAAGTGAATGCTTTCCTTTTGCTGTTTGTCCCACCAATACGTCTATTTATTCAGTTATAATGACCATACCTGACACCCTAACACCTTAGTTTCTGTAAATATCTTAGTTTTTTTCCCCTGCAGGCTACGCAACTCTTGGTTAGACCTCCTTTTACATCTTCTCTTTTACTTCATTTATTATGCTCAATTGACTGACTGTACACTCCACAAAATTATTGCCCAATGTCATCTATTGCAACTGTTATAGATAGTAGAAGTTGTGACAAACTAAGGTGAAAGGATATTTAAACCCTTATTTTCAGTCTCTCTTTTTCTTTAGGGAAAAAAAAGAGAACCCAAGCAATACAAATGAAGCAGAATTAAAGGGATAAAGGACAAGGATATTACCAACATTACTTAACACACTTATGGAGGAAAAAAAATTTTCATTTTTATATGGTTGTGTTTCCATATATTAGTAAAATGTCATTTACTACATACCCTCAATGACAGGTAAGACATTTCTGCCCCCAGCCAGCTCAGTGACAAGCATGACCTTTGCAAACTTCAGGAGACACTTTCTGATGCAACATGGCAAAATTACCCAGTAAGCCGAAACTCATTATTTCCCTTTTGAACAGTGTACTTGGAATGGAGTGCAAAGGAATACGTACCAATGGAATACAGAATACAGAGAAAGGACATGAGGGATTAACTGTCACATTCACAAGCTGCCTCCATTGGAGTCTCACTGGCTCGGACCTCTTACCTTGAAGAACCACTGAAGAAGATTGGCCACCAAAGCTCTGAGGACAGTGCACGACAGCACAACACCAACCAACACCAAAGCCCAGAGTGAGCCTCTTCCCTCGTGCTGTGCCATCCCAGATCCCAGACCACAGACACGGCCTGCCCTGAAGGGACATCACACAGAGCTACCACATTTCAACTCAAGACATTTGTGAGTCTCCATCCCATAAGCCAAACGAAACCTTACAAAAATCTCAACAAGCAAAACTCCAATGTGCTGTTACAAAAACAAAACAACCCCAACATGTACACTTCAATAAAATAAACTGTTACTAAAGTTGGCACAATCCTCTTAATTACAGACAGACAGCAGCCTGTTCACAGTTGGGACTGTTAACTGAGCTCTAATTTTAGCCACCACCTTTGACTCTGGCTAACAGAAATTATTTTCTCTGAAAATTGGTAAGTTCGCTCTGAAAGCCAATGAGCAGTTGTCTGGAAAAGTCAAATAAAATTGGCCTGTTTTAGAATTACTGGTCATTAGGCAACTGCTTATGAATTGGAATTTCAATTTTACATGCAATTTTACTTCTCAAAAACTCAAATCATAACTATCCTTTAAAACTTTCCACCACAAAAAATTACTTTCAAAATTCTTCTGTGTACATTTGTTTAAGGAAATTAAGTATGCTGAGAGCTAAGCAGAAAAGTTAATTTATCTTATCAGGCAGGACAGCAGATACTCATAAGTATACCTGAAACATAAACACAAAGGGGTTTGTTTGTGGGTTTGTTTTTTAAGTGTCGACTTATTTTTGTCTACAAAAGGTAGCAATTACCACAGAATAAGTGTTTTGTTCCATAGTAAGAAAACTGTGGTCATGATATACCACCACATGAGGAGGGAAGAAAAAAAGGGTGCAGTGATATGAGGAGAGAAAATAAAAGAAATACTCTTATTCAAAAACTACAGAATTGTAGCTTTCACAAGCAAACTGAGCCTTATTTGAAACTCACAGCTAATTCTGTCATTCTGGTACATCACCTGAACAGTCTTGCCCTCCCCTGACTGCCTACAAGCCACTGTACATAAGAAAGGATCCACACTATATTTACCTAAAAGTTTTTCTTTCATTCTGTTCAATGTTTTCCTTTCCACAGCAAAGGATATAAATTCAGTGCAGTCAACTCTTGTTGTCTAAGTAAATGTTATTGTCATAACATTTACTTAGAAATTATGGAATATTCCGAAGAGCAGCAAACATTAGGCCTTTATATCTCCTGACTTAGGAACTCGTGTTTCACTCATATTATCTTTTCATGACTATTTCATAATAGCTTGAGACCTTTTTTGTTTGGTGGGGTTTTTTAAAACTATTTACATGCACCAAACACTACATCATTAGCAGTGACTCCAACAACTTAATTCAAAAAACAACCCAAAGTGTCACACATTTGAAAACAAATTTGTGTTATTTAACTAGCATGTTCTACCTGCCACAGAGCTGCTGCACATGAGCACATTTTGTTGTCTGCAGGGCATTCACCTCCTTTCAATTTAGCTAGAAGTTAGCATAGAAAATGAGCAAATGGTGCTCTGATTCCACCACACCTGAGGTATGGTTCTATATCAGTACTAGGAAACTTACATATATGAAAAGTAGTTTCCAAACTTAAGCAGAATTTTTTTAAAAAACACGCATTTTTTTAGTGCAAATATTGTATAGGAAAGATCTGTTTTGAGTTTTTGTCCACACACAGGTGGGTCTCCCTTTAAAATTACTGGTTTGTCAAAACTAAAATACTTCACACTCTCAAGTACTGAACACCTTGGGCAGACGAATATTGTCTTATTAATAAACAACTCTTATATTTTATTACTTCTACAGGATTTCATTGCGTTGCAAAAAGGTACTGCAGGACACAAAGTAAAGACTGAAATAAGAGCAATGTGAAGTTACATGAACAAAACACAAGGGAGGGCTGAAGAACAAGATCAGTAAAACTTCAACATTTATCGGAATAAGAAAAAAAGGGAAATTCAAGGACACTGGTCTGTGTTAGAGCAGTACTGTGAGGGGAAAAAAAGACCATGTCCTCCACCCTCCAAAAACAACCAACCAACCACAACAAAAACCTTGCAAGCTTTATGGGATGCTGAGCTTGGGCCAGCTGGAGAACCTGGAGCACCACCAGGCACACACCCCACAAGGAATGGGGTGACCCCAAACTTCCCCTGGCAGGGAATCTCAGCCAATCCTCAGGTATCTTCCAGACCTGAAGTGGGGTCATGGTCTCCCACACATGCAGTGGCTGCTGAAAGTGTGCACACATTTGAATGGAAAAGGTAAACGCAGTTCATGCTACCAAAACCCCAAGCAATGAAAGAAGGGGGCACAAATATGGCTAGTTTCAAATTGGTATTGCAAAACACACAAAAAATACCAAATATCTCAGTAAAATAAACATAATCTAATATGCAAATCACAACATAATTGATCTGACAACATATGAAGGGTACTTATGCCAAGCTCAAATATTTAACAGCAATATTTGCTTTAGCAGTTGTACAACCTATTACCTTTTGGAATGCACATCCAATGGTGTTTCCAAAAACACTAATTTTGTCTCCCCAGGTCCACTCATTTAACAGGGACAGGCCCTCAAAGCTTAAAAACATTATTTTTAAGCTCACCTGTAAATCAAAACATAATGCCTTATGCAAACAGGCTGTTTCTGTGTTCTCCACTTCTCCAAAGTAGCAATTACCAGTGTAGCTCAATGAATAGGGGCTCTACAAACAACAGACCAATTCAGTACATGACTTAACCATACAGCACTGCTCAGTTCAAATCCCAGAGTCTCCACACCACTTGTCATTAGCTACACTACAGGTCACTCTCAAAATACATAAATCAAAGTCACAGGTTTAAGTTCAATATGGTTCCTGCTGGAGCCATCCAGATTCATCAAGATCAACAACACAGATATTATTTACCTCTAGTTGGTGTGAGAGTGTCTGACAAACAAATTAATAGGAACATCACATGCAAAATCCCTACAGTTCATCACATGAATCACAGTTGCACGGCTGTTATCACCAAGCTTCGCAGAAACTGCTTCTGCTCTCTCTTCCTTAATAACTATCTCAAATCTGAAGCAGGATATTGCTTTAATGCCCTCAGCACACTGATCCAGACACTATTAACACTTGTAGGAACCACAAGACATGTCATGAGAATGCTTCTTTCTGAAGCTTAAATTATTTGATCTCAAAAGAGGAAAAGGCCAAATTCCAGACAAGCTGCTTTGTATGTTACAAATCGAACAAAAAATTGCCAGATGCAAGATCAGAAGAAAAAAACAGAATTATTCACACTGCAGACACTGATTCCATCCATCAGCACACCTCTCCAAGTATCCATCATTTTGGATGGTCAGGGCTAATATAAGACTATGTTTGCTATCAGCCAGAAAAAAATACCCACAAAAGCAAAAAAACCCAAAAGTGCTTGGGCACCTGAGTCTTCAATTTACAATAATTTAGGAACAGTAGAAGGTGAAAACCACAGCATAACTACACATATAAAATACTACCTTCATGAGCTTTTCCAGGAAATGTTCACAAGCCTGGTTTTGCTCATTTTAGCAGCTATGTTGTGCTACAGCAGAAAAGGCATTGATTAGCTTTTCCAGGAAATAACCACAAGAACAGGTTTACTAGAAGCAGTGCTGAAGGGCAGGCAGTGTGACTGACACCTGTGGCTGTGTTTGCAGAGGATTTGCCAGGAAGACATGAACATTTTGTTTGCAGGCCCATGGACACACCAGTGAAGATAGGAATGTCTTGTTTATTTCTCCAAGAAATCAGAGAGGAGGTAAACTTTTCCACACTGCCCCGCTTTCTGTAACTTATTTTGATTGGAAGCATTAGGTTGACAGATGCAGAATTTCTCAAAAGAAATTCATGATCTACTCAAAAATTACAGAGAAAAAGAAGCCAATTGAAAACATCACATCAAAAGGCCTAACTAAAATCTTTTAAAAGCGATGCCCAGAATACTTTACTTCTTAATTGCCCATTCCTCAGTAAACCCCAAGTTTCATATATGCAATATCTCATTGTTTTCATAGAGAAACCAGAAATTAAAGCCAGGACACTTAATTTAGGGCCCTGCATAAAGTCTGTCAGTACCACGGCCACGGGCCATGAACACCAAGTCAGCAAAAAGCAGCACTGTTGCCTCTTACACAACGACACAAGAGAATTGGTCTGTCTTAAAACTACTCCAACTGCAAGGAGAAATACTAAGCCAAATCTGTTTTTTAATCCAAGGGGAGAAATGTTTACCCTGTTGAAGCACAAAGGCAGCAAAGACGCAGAAACAAACAACTGGGAAAGATGTTTTCGGCAGGAATATTGCCTTAAAACTTCTACTGTCTGCAGTGTAACTCCACTCATATGTTACATATCCATCTTATGAACTCTATCACACAACTTGTGAGACAGACATAAGAAATTAAACTCTCAGAACAACTCTTTTTTTCCTCTTTGAAACACTGACTCTCAGCCCTAAGGCTGACAACTTGTACCAATGAGTACATTTACATATGCACATACCCCTCCGATGCCACCCTTGAGAATACTCTGTGATTTCTGGTCTCACACACACCATCTCCACACTCAAAAATGGGAACGTGATTCCTACACTGTAACACTTAACTATGTAACCGCTTAGTTTCACAGGGTGTGTTGAAGAAGGCATTAGAACTAGAAGGTTTTGAAAGTAAATAAAATGGGGAGTTGTTGACGAGAAACAGAAGGAACAGCTACAATTCCACCAGTAAATTGTTTAGCACAGACCCAGCTTAAAGCACCAAACCCCAAATTCAAGGAATCATTCACAGAAGAATTAAAAAATAACTACAAATAACCATAGCATGTTATAGTAGACCAATCTACAGCACTTAAACAAGAAGTACACCTTATAAATGTCTGAGGCCTCTATATAAAAAGCCTGTAGGTTGGTCCAGAGCCTCACAACAGGCTGAAAGCTTGAATCTTCAAGGGACACAATGGTTCTTGTAACATTAACAATAGATCAGAACTGAAACTGTTTACAAGCAGACCAACATGTGTTAACCCTCGGAATTTTTTTATATATACACATATGTGTATATCTATATGAACTTCATATGTTTATATG
>VYZS01059243.1:104-10580 GCA_013400695.1 Neodrepanis coruscans | reverse complement strand
CCCCTTACGGCATCACTGCCACAGGGAGCGGCCAAAATATTCAAAATGTTCAAAATATTCATTTTTTTCCCATTCCTCTCCTGTTTCATATCCCTATGGATAATCTTCTAAGTCCTCTTAGATCCACTAAAGAACAAAGAGCTTTCTAAATCAGGTGCTATAGTATCTAATGAGTGGAAAATGTCCACCGAGGGAAGCTTACCTTTGAGAAATTCCCATAGAACATGATGTATCTGAAGGAATTTAGCTAAGCACAAGAGCCCAAATACCACGTAGCCTGAGAGAGAAGAACTCTAATTCAAAATGAGTGTGTAAGGCCAGGATGATCCTAAGCATGGTGTCACTACAGACAAGTCCTGAAATTCAAGGAAGAAGAACTTCTATCCATTTAATAGCCACAGCTGTAAATCCCTCCAGGAAGGGGGTTGATTATTCTTTTAAAGAGCCAAGCTTAACTCTGTTGATTTTGAATGTATTAAATATAGACCTACATAATATATTATTTATATGTATATATTAAATAATACATTTTTTAAAAATAGTGAGATATCCAAGGTTTTCTTTTATATAATAATCTGATGCTTGTAGCAAACTTCTCAGAAATGTGTAATCCTAACTCATTTCTTTCCCCTCCCCAAGAGAATTGCAAGATGTAGTTTCACCATTCTGTTAAGTATCTTTAGAACACAGACAGAAAGCATTCTGCAGTAAGAATAAAGCAGAGTCATCAGCTTTCCAACAAAACTGTGTAAAAAATGTAGAATAGAATTCAGGATTTACTGGTGCTTTCAGGGCTTAAGCACTCTCCAGGAAAGAATTCTCTAATGCTCTCTTATTTGTTTATATGAAATAATTTATTTCAGGTTTTTCTTCTGGTGATAATTCCTTCTTTTTCCCCTCTGCTTTTTGCATGTGTATGTGTTGAGATCTTTGTGGTTTGTTGGGATTTCTTTAAAGCCTATAAAGCAGCTCTTGCTTCCAAGAATCTTTTACTTTAAGCACTGAAACTATTATAAAAATGAAGTTAAACAGATGTTGCTAAAATGGTGGGTGTCACTTGCACACAGAATAGTACAAACTGCCTGATTCATTGTATTCATTAATGTGTGTCTTACTAGTTTCAGTTATTNAATAATTTCTTATTTCTTAATTTTGGATTTTTCTTTTAAATATTATTATAAAGATAGCAGTTGTAAAGACACAGAGTTAAAAATAATTGGACAAGAAGTAATTTATGCAATTAAGACTAAAATTATCTATTACTGTGACTGCTATAATTTCTCAAGAATTCTTTTAGCATTTGTTTACACCCTAGATACAGAAATAGAACTGTAATAAAATAACTTACTTAGCTTTTGTAGGATTAAAATTTCAGTTAACATCAATCAAGGTATTTCCCAAAAGGCAAAATATGTTGCTGTGCATGCATATATATATATATATATAAGTATCACTGTNGAGAAATTCCCATAGAACATGATGTATCTGAAGGAATTTAGCTAAGCACAAGAGCCCAAATACCACGTAGCCTGAGAGAGAAGAACTCTAATTCAAAATGAGTGTGTAAGGCCAGGATGATCCTAAGCATGGTGTCACTACAGACAAGTCCTGAAATTCAAGGAAGAAGAACTTCTATCCATTTAATAGCCACAGCTGTAAATCCCTCCAGGAAGGGGGTTGATTATTCTTTTAAAGAGCCAAGCTTAACTCTGTTGATTTTGAATGTATTAAATATAGACCTACATAATATATTATTTATATGTATATATTAAATAATACATTTTTTAAAAATAGTGAGATATCCAAGGTTTTCTTTTATATAATAATCTGATGCTTGTAGCAAACTTCTCAGAAATGTGTAATCCTAACTCATTTCTTTCCCCTCCCCAAGAGAATTGCAAGATGTAGTTTCACCATTCTGTTAAGTATCTTTAGAACACAGACAGAAAGCATTCTGCAGTAAGAATAAAGCAGAGTCATCAGCTTTCCAACAAAACTGTGTAAAAAATGTAGAATAGAATTCAGGATTTACTGGTGCTTTCAGGGCTTAAGCACTCTCCAGGAAAGAATTCTCTAATGCTCTCTTATTTGTTTATATGAAATAATTTATTTCAGGTTTTTCTTCTGGTGATAATTCCTTCTTTTTCCCCTCTGCTTTTTGCATGTGTATGTGTTGAGATCTTTGTGGTTTGTTGGGATTTCTTTAAAGCCTATAAAGCAGCTCTTGCTTCCAAGAATCTTTTACTTTAAGCACTGAAACTATTATAAAAATGAAGTTAAACAGATGTTGCTAAAATGGTGGGTGTCACTTGCACACAGAATAGTACAAACTGCCTGATTCATTGTATTCATTAATGTGTGTCTTACTAGTTTCAGTTATTGTGCATAATGCGACCTGAATTGTGATAGAAAATGCCCAGGAAGTCGAACATTTTATTCTGAAAAAAACCCCATACTTAAAGCTACTAAACAGCAGTGTATTTATCAAGGTATTTATCAACACTTTGATAAATACTGTTTCTGCTTTACTCTTACCCCAAGTTCTTATTCGTGTTTTCCTTCGAGTTAACTTCTACCACACACAAGAATCACTGGAATAAATCTGAGGGCTTTATGTGCCCCTAGAAATTGACTTATTGAAGACAATAAGGACTGGAAACTTTTAAGATTCTGAGTTTCACTCCTCAGAGTGGCAGTAGGATGAATCACAAAAGCTTTTCAGGTTCCTTTGCGATCCCTTTGTATAGACTTATTTCTCCACCCCCAGAATATGTCCAGTGGAGTAGCCCTGTTGCAGTACTAGTTCCTATGAAGACAAACATATCTACTATTGCATTTTTTTGTGCACTGCATAAGAAGAAATTAAATAATCAACAAAATCTTTTAGAGAATATGAGGCTGGAACATCTTTCACACAGAAATTATTTAATTTGGTAAGGATTCCTCACACACACAAAAAAAAGACCTGTTACAGGGATGAGCCACANATATATATATATATATATAAGTATCACTGTAAAGACGTGAAATAAGATATGGAATAAAAAAAGCTAAAATCTTCACTATGAGAATGAATCTGCAACTCCAGTTAGAGTCAATGGCCACAAAGATTCAACAAAGACAAAATTAGCTATGCTTTGAAGATACTTTGTGAGTATGGAAGTCACAACTAGCATTTTTGAGGCATAACAGAAGAATAAGACAAACTAATGTAGAAAGGGTGAAATTATGGTCACAGATTTCAGACATCATAGCTCTCCTGGAATTTTTAATGTTGTAGGATTTTAAGAAGCTCAGAAACAGAAGTCAACTTTCCTGACAATTGCTTTGGATTTAGAGTTTAAAATTTATTACAATAAATTATTCAGAATGATCTCCAAGGTGCTCTGTTTGAGTAGCAAGTAGCACTTGCCAAGAAATAGTACCCAATAGAAGTAGTATTCAATAGCAATTTTAGAGAAAATAGCCAGCCTGGAAATAAAGCTGAATAAAAGCCAGCACAGTGTCTGGCTGTCTGTGTTTTCATTTTTCACAGGGTTACATCACTCCAGAAAGCCATTCATGGAAAACAAATTGTCCACACATTATTTGTGATCCCCCTATAAATAGAAATATTAATTAAAAGATGTAATGACATAAGTAGATTATATTCTAAGCATATTAGAATGTGGAAGCAACGTCATCCAGCTGGTCATAGTCATAATCCACATTTTGTACATGATTACATATACTTGCAGCTAAAAAATAAATAGTGGGTATGAGAGACAAATTTTCAGTATGAATCTTATTGAAAAATGACATTTCAAAGCAATATAAGGCAAAATTTCTGTCTGATGTAAAGTTGCACCTATGAAAAGTTCTGTTCATGAATATTTTTGGCTTATCAATTCTTAGGTCCTTCAAGTTAGAAAGGATCTTTGGAGATCTGTAATCCAATTATTTGTTCAAAGGCCACTTGGTTAAAGGAAGGTCAGCTATGCGATCTGATACGTTAAAGAAAGCTCAGAAAATACAAAAAATACATAGACTGTATTCCTGGTTGCTCTTATTTTCACTTGATCTTTTCCTAATGTTTGTAGGCATGGGTCTCTTTAGCATGTGAAGTCTCATTGTCTTGGGACTTAATTCACGTAATCTGTAATGTAAAATATTTAGCATCACATTAGTTAACTGAAATTTACCTTCTTAAAACACGTTCTTCAGCCTTTTATATGATACTCTCAACCCTGAATCCACATGAAAAGCCTCATTGGTGAGAAAGTTGTTAGTTGTGATTAATAGAAAGCAAAGTTTACTATTGTGAAATGTTGGATAATTCATGATACTCCCACACTTCACTTGAATCAATTACTTCTGGTTTCTCATAGAGATGTAAGAAAAACTCAACATGTACACTAACAAGTAGCTATACTGCTGGCTTGAATTTACTCATTTGGCTTTAGTCTTTCAACCTATCATTCTTTTTTTCTTTTTCAAGCATCAAGCGAAAAAACTCAAACTATTTCCTTCCGTACAAATTATCCCTGTGATACATTTTTTTAAGTGACATTGCTCACATAGGGAAACTGGACTAGATTCTGTTACTTAACTGCATTGCTGTCAATCTGCAGGAGCTCCACTGTCTGCTGTTTACAGATAATCATCCTCTGATTTCCAAATCTCTGGTGGAGCATTAAATTCCTGTTGTCAAATTATCTCCTGCCAAACACAGTTTTAAGGACATAAAGAATTCTGGGGACATATAAACAGGCATTCTGGTCAGCCATAGTAATTCTTTTCCCAGTTATCCTCAGCATACATCCAAGACTACTTTTTAATTGTTTCAAAAACAAGCAAGTGAGCTTTAACTTCTGCAATTTCACATCAAACAGCAGGTCACCTTTCATATTTCTATTGTTTTCCAGTCTAATGATTAATTTTGCATTTTTTGAGTCAGTGTATTGACCTGTTCCTGTTCCCCACTCCTCTGCATAACTGCAACCTTTTCAAAGTGATTCACTTTTGCTCAGACAACATAAATTTGCAATGTCTTGTTTATCATCTCTTTTATTAGCTGAGGATGTGAGATTTTCAGAGCTGCATTTTTTCCTGTATTTGGAAATCACAGCATCCACCGTGGCATAATCAAAACTGGTATGAGGAAATACTTTTACTGACAGTAAAAGCATAATCCAAGAAACTTGTGCCTGAAGGAAGTTGCTCAATACAGGAATGTAATTGAATTTGGAAGAAGCATGAACATTTTGTATTGCTGACAGACAGTTTTGATAGCTCATGCCAATGCACTTCTGAAGAAATATTAATCTTCATGATGCAGCTCTTAAACAAAACTTTTAATTCTTCTAGATCAGGACAAAGCAGAATTTACCATCTCTGTTTATGACAAAGCTTATCTATTTTCCTTTAAAGCATCTATGACTGACACCAGAATAATTGCACCTTACAGTGATTACAAGGCCTTGTATGGCAACTTCTCTGTTCTTTAATAACATCACCTGTCTCCAGGGGGAAAAAAACCCTCATATAGTTTCTGAAATTCTTCCCTTAAGAACTGCACGATCCAAGAAATTGTGCATTGTTTGAAATAGCATGATTATCTCCTCTGGTTTTGTGTTAGAGCTCCATTTCTCAGAGCTTTTCAAAGAACAAAGCAACAGAGTATTTGAAGAAAGAAGGTGGAAAATGGTGTCACCTGTCCCTCTGAATATAAAACACATTACTTCAAGACAGAATGATGTTTTAAGCAGAAGTTCTTAGGCTTAAGGAGAAAAATGTAGGGCTACTTGAAGTGTTTTGGGGACATACCAGAAATCAGTTTAAAGGATGTCCCACCAGGGATATATGACTTTTGCTCTATGACCACCTATATAGTTCCCTTGGATTAACTTTGCCAAGAAGCATAGCTTATAAATTAAGAAGCCAATAAGGCATAGTGCTGGTTTTGGCCAGCATAGGGTTAATTTTCTTCACAGAAGAAACACAGTATGGGACTGTGTTTTGGATTTGTGGTGGAAATAGGGTTGGAAAAACATCCAGGGATGTTTTCATTATTGATGAGCAGTGCTTACAGAGTCAGGGCCTTTTCTGCTTCTTATCCTCCGCCACCAGTGAGGAGGCTGGGGGTGAACAAGTTGTGATGGGACATAGCCGAAATAACTGACCTCATCTGACCAAAGGGATATTCCAGACCATATGGCATCATGCTCAGCATGTAAAGCTGGGGAAAGAAAGAAGCATGGGATGTTCAGAATGATATTTGCCTTCCCAATTAATTGTTAGGCATGAAGGAGTCCTGCTGTCCTGGAGATGGATGGGAAGTGGTGAATTGCCCATAAGAAGTATAGAATTAATTCCTTTCTTTTTTGCTTTGCTTGCACATGTGGCTTTTCCTCTACTTCTCAAGCTGTCATTATCTCAACCCACAAGTTTTCTTACTTTTCTTACTTTTACTCTTCCAATATTCTCCCCCATCCCACCAAGGGGGAGGGAGTGAGAAGCTATGAGGTGTTTACTTGCTTGCTGGGGTCAAACATGCATGCAAACTGTCAGTGACAAATTTGCTCCAGAGTATCATCCAAACACTTCTTGAACTCTTGCCTCTGAGAGAAGAGTGTTTTTCACAGGTCACCAAACTGCTACAGGATAGTAAAGAGAAGACTGACCCATGACCCAGACCCAGTGGGTCATGAAGCCTCAGAGTTGTTACTTGACCAACTATATGGTAGCATTATTTCTTTGAATTCTCATCATAGTAACACAATGCAAACAGTTTCCTAGATGAACAGTTATAAGGTTCAAGTCCAAGAAAAAGATGTGAGGAAAAAACCTGAAAACCCTTTTTACTACTATCAGGACTCTCTCCTAATATATCTAATATCCAACGTATTAATGAAAACACTACCAAAAAAATGCCCATCCTAGTAGAATAAGGGTTTACAGTGTTTATCAATTTATATCAATCAATGGATTTAGATAAACCGCAGAAAACTTTCCCATTGTTGGGACTGTGAAATGCTGGAATTATGGCTTGCAAAACATGTAAAATCTCCATAACCATTATTTTTCATAAAATGTGGCACACCCATCTGCCTTCAACTGCTTCATAGATAACTGAACTGTCCTTGGGGAAGAATGGTGTCATAGAACAATTTTTGAGGCTCATCATATCTCCAAATTTTTAGCATTCCATATCACTCAGGAGCTTTGGTTCTTTTCAAAAAAAACAGATTTACAGAAAAGAAGATATAAATTAATCTTTATTCTGACCTTTACAGCCCCTCTGATAAGAAAACAAAAATGTTTTTTTCAAAGCAAAAGTCAAATTGTTTATGACCTTATGTTGATTTTCAGTAAAAGAAATAAGATTAATTATTTAAACTATATTTGAGATTTCCAAATAGATAAGAAAATTTAGTGTACACTGTATGAAAAATTAGGTCATTATTTATTTTGTGGCTAAAAAAACCCAAAACTCCAACATGTCACTACAAATCTGATCCAGGTGGACAGATGGAAATAATACTATTAAATACTTTATTGCCAGAGGTCATGTAATCAACAGCCAATGAAAGGAAAACGTTGAATAGATAAGAGATAAAGACATTTCATGCTGTTCAGGTGGCATAGATAGACACGTTGCTTCTTGATTAAATCAAATCATTCATTTATTTTCTTGATTTCATACTGGCAGAAATTGTTTTTGATAACTTGTGAATATAACCTGTTTTAAATCCCAAAGGGTTATCCAAGGTTAACCTAATAAGAGCCTAAGAGAGGAACAATCAAGAATTTTGCAAAGGAGATGAAAGTGACTTTTTTAATAATATGGACTTTTTTTTTCTATTATTTAACTTCATAGAGGTTTTGTGTGCAAGAATATTGAAAGTGTGAGTGAGCCTCAACCATTGTTTTTTGTGGCTACTGGGCGTTTCAGGTCTCACTCTAATGGAAATAAACAAGGGAATCTAACAATAATAAACTCATTTGTATTTTGCTAATCCATACAAAATTTCAACACTTGTCTTCTAATATCCCAAATATTGCTCCAGATGCTGAAATATATTCATTTTCTTAATTAAAAATATACCACTGCACATTTTTAAAACTGCTATGAAATACTTTTACAGATGTGCCAATAGCGGATCCTATAGTTGTGTATGTTATGATTTTCTCTGTATTGTAAGCCTTTCACATTTTAAGTGCTCAGATTCAATAGTTTTGTATCATGTTCTGCCTCAGTCGATTTTGTTGGAAAAGTTTCTATTAAAAGATTGGAATCATTGCTGCAGCTAGAGAAAATATGTTAGGCTTGTGCTACAATGTTTTAAAAAATTTATGACAGTTTACTGAAAATATCAAGATGGTATGTAGATTGAAGTATTTACTTGAGATTAGACAAGAATCCTCATGGTGACAGGGATGTGCTCCTTTTTAACCCCATGAAAATCCCCCCAATTTTGACTAAATGAGAGGATTTTGAAAAATCTCAGTATGGTCATTAGAGATTTCTTACATGCTGGCAGTTTCCAGAGACACCATCTGCTATAAACATGTTTCATCCATTCTCAGCTTCTACAAGCCAACCAGACATGCCATGCATCATTCCAACAGAGCAATGTATGCTGTGCCTTAGGGGGAGTGATATGTGTGTGGGAGTAAAAGCATTTACCTGCAAGTGCCCTTCTTGTCTGCTGAGGACTGTTGGGTGGATCTGAATCCAATATTATATTGAGCCAACAATGATTTGCACAATCTTTTTCTCCTTATCAGAACAAGTTAAAAGTAAAAATCAGGCCCAAGACTCAGTCCTTTTGATTAGTTCTCTTTTATCCTTTGATGGATATATTTTGTGTCATTGAGGCAATGAATATCTGAAGTGTTGTTTTAAATTACCTGGTCTAGTAAATTACCTGGTCCTGTCCATAGTTCCCCAGAGAAATCTTATAGGTCCCTGTCATAGCTGAGACTGCCACGATAACAAGCCAAAACAGATAGTAAAGCCACAACTAGCTCCTGAAAGGATAGTGGGTGTATTCTGCTGAAATTGAATCTAGGATACTACATAAGAGAGAAAGACAATAAAGAAATAAACTAAAACATTATATATCACGTGATCTTAAGTTTATCTTTGAATTTTATTCTTCTTCACTTTCTTCTTGTATGGAGGCATTAATTAAGACAGTGCTCCCATGCAGTTCCATATACTTCCTTCCTAAGCAACTGATCTGGAATGAATGAGCATTCATTTGTGATAAAATCTATAAATTTCTCCTAAATGTAGGGTGAGAAGTGAAGGATTTTTGGCAGGGGAACTAGAAGAGTTGTAATAGCTTTGTAAATGCAGGTTAGACTAGAAATGGTCAAAGAATGGCCAATAAGCCAAATCCAGCCTGATATCCCAGTTCATTCACCATTTTGACAGAATTGCTCTGTGCTGTCTTCTCTCTTAAAAGACTCAGGGAGCACTCAAAAGAAGACACATCTAATCATATGGGAGGAAATATTTGCAGTTCACCGTTTACCTTCCAGTGAGTGAAGAGTCATACCGGGGTGACAGTTTTACATGGTTTACACTGCATAAAACTTAGCAGAACTGGGCTGCTTCCAGTACCCCTGCCTTGCTGACACAATCATCTAATTCATCTAAGACAAGCCCTATTCTGATTGGGCACAACACCTTCTTCACTAGGTTTGCTTCTTCCCAGCTAATATGTTTCTCAACATTTGTTTTCTCCCAGTGCGGCAGCCAGCCTTCCGTAATCTGCAACAGTCACCCTGAGACCGGGGAAAACAATTTTATAAAGTAAAATTTGTGATCACTACTGCTTTGTGCAAATATCAGTGCTGTGGCTTTCCTTTCTTCCTATGTCCCCTACTACTCTAAATGGAGTTCAGCTTAAGTGTTCAGTGACATGACAGCTTTGTTCATTAAGGCAAATGTAAAAGAGAGAGTTCTCTCTGATTAACTTGTTAGCATTGTACCTCTAGAGTCTCATTGTGATGGTTTTACCACAAATATAGTGATTTTGGACAAGAGATTCTGAGAGAAGTCACAAACACACCCCAAAATGAAGAAAACACACAAATATCTCAGTTTATTTTGCGTACACACAAAAACTCGACAAATAAAGTGCAAACAGACAAACAAATTAAGTTTCCCAGGGCCCGTTTTGAGGTGAGGACGCTCTGGAGATAGTGCTTGTCTCTCTCTGGGCCCCCCGAGAGACTCCAGCGTAATTAGAAGAAAGCACGGGGCTGGTCTGAGAAATCCCTTAGCAGCGCGAGCTTCTGCCCGGCTTTGACTGAAGGAAAAGCTCAAGGACATTAGAAAAACCGCACGCAACCCCCTCCCTCCCCTTCTCGTTAGCCCAAGGAGGGATTTAGTGCTGATGGAGAAAGAGATGTGGTCTCTGGACCCCGGCAATAGTCGCCGATGATTACCAGATAACTCACCCCCCGGGAAAAGAAAAAAAAACC
>VYZS01059238.1:0-13251 GCA_013400695.1 Neodrepanis coruscans | reverse complement strand
CTCGTAGTTTGTGAATAAAAGTTTCAGACAATTGCCAAGTACAGTGCTCCTGTTACTGCTCCAGCTGCATGTCCTAAAAAGAAGTCAGCTTGATTCCTAGATCTGAAGTCATTTGTAATGGTGGTAAAGTTTTTTTTAGTAAGCAATTCTGATCTTGAATTTGTGGTGGAAAGGGTAAACATGAAACCTAGCTGTGACTAGCTCCTCTCTGTNATTAAATTTATGCCACTTACTTCTTAAGAACTTCTGCAAACAGTCCTTGGGTTAACTTATTCAGATAGATGCACGAAAGCTTCACAAGTCACCTTTAATAACTAAGACTATGTGACTGCATTTCATGTTGTTACTAGGCTATCAAAAAGATATGGTTCAAAGAACATTTAAAATATTTCAAGTCTTTCAAGTTCCCATCAAACTTCCCAGGCTGATATTCATCTAACTTACGCTGTTGTCAAAGAAATAAGTTTAATGGAGTGAGACTAACTCTGGGTTTTCTTGTTCCTTTTGTTCACATAAACCCAGACCTGCAGTGTTATTTTTAAAAGAAAAGAAACATGCCAGAAAATATTATTAAAAATAGGCTCTATTTCCCTCAAGGACTTGTTAACCGGTCACATGCATGGCTTATGTAAATATGTAATCAGGGTCTGTTTCTTTTACATGAGAGTTTTAATAACAAGGACTTTGATATTCAAGGTATTGGATCAAGTACCAAAAAAGCTCAGTATGCCTCAGAGATGTAAAGCAAATACCTGAAGGCAAGAAGGGAAGTCCCATGCCTGAAGATTATTTTAGTGAAGGGTCAGTCTGTATGGAAGCAATTGTAAGCAGCCTTGCAGAAACAAATTGGATTATCTTTTTTTGGTGGTTTTGTTTTGTTTTGGTTTGGGTTTTTTGGATGTTTTTTTGTGTGTGTGAGAAAGCAAAAGAGAGAAAAGCAAGCTCCTAATAAAACCAGATTCAGATTTTGGGGCTTTTTTTCTAGATTTGGAGTAGCTTTCAGGAGCAGCACTTGGTGTACTGCCCGCTAAAAGCTGGCTTCAGAAAACCCGGAGCCATACACTACCCCCAGATTCACAGGAGGTTTTTGGGTCCAGTTCTATTGTTACCACTATTGAAGAAATGTGGCACTTGCCTCTAAAAGCCCATTTAGGACAAAGAACTGGGACTCCATAGAAACATTCAGCAGGTGACAGAAACAGAAAAAGGTTCAGAGTATTTGTATTCAGTTTCTAGGCTAAACACGAATAACACATTGACCTCTTCTAGTTTAAGAACAGATAATATTCTTCAGTCCTATAGCTTGTAAACTGTCAAGGAAAATGAGGGTTTACTTCGGGCATAAAATATTTTAAGGTTTTTTTATGCTACTATAGAAATCCCTGAAATAAGAGATGACAAGAAATGTCACTTTTATTACCTATTTGAACCATTCTCCTAAAACATAGTAAGTGATTTCCCCATACTCTCTTCCAGCATCCACCAAATAAATATCCTGGAGCAAGTACATGATTGGACATCTTATTTTTAGCATTTGGAGTATAAGCCCACACACCAGGGAATTTTTTAGCAATTGCTTTAATAGTGCTGTGTTTACAAGACCAGCATTGGTATTATTTATTGCCAATGACTTGCAGAAATTGTTTGAATCTCATTTGCGCAATGGATGGGCTGAAGACCAGTGAGGTCAGGAGTACTGCAGTTAGAAGCACAGGAGAGAGAAAAGCTGATTTCTCTGAGTCTAATCTATCAAATTCTCATTACAGGAGTTTCAACCTTCCTGCCTCTATATGTAGTCAGGAGAGGTTGCTGCTGCTGTCTTCTGCAGCTGGATCTTATCAGTGAGGCAGACAGTGAAGGTGGTTGCTGCAGCAGCTATTTGAAGAGGGAATCAAGTCCCTTTACAGCTCCCTTCTGGCCGCTTGCAGAGCAGCTCTGTTTAGCCAACGGCAAGCATCAGAGAAAAATGTATTAAAAAGTTTTTTATGATGGATCTCCAGGAGATGATGAGTGCTGCCTAAGAGACATCTCCTCTGCATCAGGCCCTAATCTGGGGAGCTGAGCAGCACTGCCATTTTTGTCTGTGCTTGCACAGCGTGACTAGTGCCTGATTGCTCCTGTCCCTGCTTGCAGCTCCATGCCAAATGCTGTACAAGCAGAAGGAGCATTCAGCATGAAGGGCTGGGAACATTTTGCTTGTTATGGATTGTATTATGAAGTCTATGTGCTCAATTCATTTTTTTTTGTGATGTGAAAGGTTGTTTCTAACTCATGCCTGAACCATCCGGCTTGCTATGAAATAACGTCATAGACCCAGCCTCTCTACTAAACCAGTTCCTGCTCTGTTCCTTGGTTGTTGTGTATGTTTTGTGTGACACTGGGGCTTGCTCCGCCTCCCAAATAAAAATCCTTATGGACTAGGCTACATGGAAAAATNGTACTGCAGTTAGAAGCACAGGAGAGAGAAAAGCTGATTTCTCTGAGTCTAATCTATCAAATTCTCATTACAGGAGTTTCAACCTTCCTGCCTCTATATGTAGTCAGGAGAGGTTGCTGCTGCTGTCTTCTGCAGCTGGATCTTATCAGTGAGGCAGACAGTGAAGGTGGTTGCTGCAGCAGCTATTTGAAGAGGGAATCAAGTCCCTTTACAGCTCCCTTCTGGCCGCTTGCAGAGCAGCTCTGTTTAGCCAACGGCAAGCATCAGAGAAAAATGTATTAAAAAGTTTTTTATGATGGATCTCCAGGAGATGATGAGTGCTGCCTAAGAGACATCTCCTCTGCATCAGGCCCTAATCTGGGGAGCTGAGCAGCACTGCCATTTTTGTCTGTGCTTGCACAGCGTGACTAGTGCCTGATTGCTCCTGTCCCTGCTTGCAGCTCCATGCCAAATGCTGTACAAGCAGAAGGAGCATTCAGCATGAAGGGCTGGGAACATTTTGCTTGTTATGGATTGTATTATGAAGTCTATGTGCTCAATTCATTTTTTTTTTGTGATGTGAAAGGTTGTTTCTAACTCATGCCTGAACCATCCGGCTTGCTATGAAATAACGTCATAGACCCAGCCTCTCTACTAAACCAGTTCCTGCTCTGTTCCTTGGTTGTTGTGTATGTTTTGTGTGACACTGGGGCTTGCTCCGCCTCCCAAATAAAAATCCTTATGGACTAGGCTACATGGAAAAATTTCCCTGGTGTCCCTTGTCCCCCGAGTCTTTGGATCTGCTCTTGTTGGAATGGGCACAAAGCCCACTGTCTTGCCTCAGGGAAAGGGCTCTCCTCATCAGGTTGGTGTCCGTCTCTGTCTTAAGATGTCAAAAGCAAGTCAGCCTTTTACTTCACATAGTTAGCTTCCCACTTCCAGGAGACAATTCGGTGCCTGCCAGGTTTGACATAGCTCTCAAAAGTTCATACATACGCTTTCTTAGGCAGCAATGCTGGTATGTGAGTCCCCCTCTTGGGTGTCTGCCTCTCTCCACACTATATGTGGGAGATAGCCAGTAAAATGGTCTGTGTATGAGGACTTCTTTGAAGTTTCATTTTTTCTTCTTCCAAAACAAAATTCAGAAACACTGTACATACCCAGCCCTCCTTGGCAGACATCTGTTCTTGTAGCTCCTCCAATTATAAACTGAGGGTTGGCACATAACTCCTGAAAAGACACAATTTCAACAATTTCAAAGTTTTCATCACCCTTTTTGGTCTGAAAAGTTCCCTTTTCTTGTTCCTTGTTTCAAATTCAAAAAACATTAAACAATTTCAACGCTTATTAAAAAAACAAATCCTTTTTGCTTCTATCTGATTTAACACAGTCCTAGGACAATATTTCCTTATTAAAATGGGGACTGCATGTATTTTTTGAGGTAAATCCTGAAGCCATTTGCTCCTTGAGACTGTCAGCAATATTCTAGAGAATTTTTGATACCATGGAGACAAGTGAAAATTCAACCTCAGCGTTTACATCTTACTTTATCTTGCTGAGATTTTGGTTCAAGCAGTGCAAATGAGTTTGTGACTGTTGCTGCTGCCTGTGCCACTGGAGCTCTGCTGAATTTCCACTGCCAAAGGCGTGGAGGATGTTCCCCAACCCTGACCCCGCTTCCTGGGAGGCCAACCATGCAAATGCTTTTATTAGCAACAACTCTCTTTTCTTCCTGGCCCTTTGGGGCCAGCCAAGTAGGTTATGGCAATGACTGTCACTCCTGTCTCAACTCTGAGCTCTCCAACAATTCATGGCCTATATTAGGACGTTAATATTGTCTCTCTAGAGACAAAAGCCTTCTCTGTTTTTCTGAGCATTTTCCACAAACTTCTGGATGGCAGCAACGGGCAGTTTGTTGGAAACCTAACTTGGCAAGCAGGGTTGAGGACAGTTTAGGTAATCACTGGCTCTTCCAGTGCACAGCAGTTGTCAGCTTCGAGCATCCTGTGGAGAGACAGGGGCAACCCAGGAATTCTTGTGTGCATGTTTCTTCTCACAATAGGTGTCACTTCAGCTACATCCTTTTTGTTCCTGTCCAGTGGATAGGAGTCAAGAGTAGGTTGCCCACCACATACAAAAGGTTTTGTGTAGGTTTTTCTCTCTCTCCAAAGTGGTGCACGTGGTGTCAATCAGCTGCGTATGACTTATTATTCACCTAGACACCTGTCCTTTCTGAGCCACTCCCAAGTGCCACATACACCTTTCATACAGCTGGGTTTCCACCTTTTCCCTTTCTATAAACCCACAGTTGAAATCTAACACTTGCTGTCCACAAACAAGCAGTCACAATGTGATGGAGGTTGATATTAGCAGTGGATCTTTATTTTGTGGGGGGCATTTCTTCAGCAGGTTTCCTACAGATTACCCACTGGTTCTGTTTCGGATGCAGGCAGGAAAGTGAATGGTGATCCTGTCAGCCTGCAATCACAGGCAGAGTTTGCAGATGGAAATCTGTTGGCCAGCTGAAAAAGTCCAAGAAATGAGCAGGGTGTAACCTCCAACAGGAGTCATCCACAACATATAAAAGCAGATGAGATCCAGGTCCCTCCAAAGAGAGCAAAGCAGAGAGCTTGTGTCATCTTGCAGAAGAGTGGGGCACTGTTCTCTGCATAGGGAGAAGCCAGTGAGTTCCAGTACTTATGGGTAAAGTGTCCATAAACTGCTTGTGCTTCTGCTGAATGCCAGGAGGCCAGAGGGATCCCACTCGGGCAGGTCTCTGGCAGGCAGGGCTGGGACATTTAACCCTGTTGGATGTCAGCCCTACTTTCATGGCTGTGTCTCTGACTGCAGCACACTTAGTACAAGCCTAACTTACAAGTTTCCTAAGGCTGATCTTCTCCAAGAATAGGCAAAGCCAAGGGACATATCCATGGTACTTGTTGCTGTAATATCCAGGTGCCAGAGTAAGGCACTTATAGACAAATGGGGTTGCCACAGTTGTTAGACCTGCAGTTATTAAATCTGCAAATTTCTGTTTCTCACTTTTCAGATGAAAAAACAATAAAAATTGAAGCCTTGAAATTTTCTGTTCTTCTCATTTTCCTTCACCCCATCAGAGGGAGATGAGTCATTTGGGGTTTTTTCCATCCTTCTTCAGTTTTTAAATATTCCTTGATGGTGGAAGAAGGGGTGAAATGACAAAAGAGGAGCAAAGTAGGGACAGAAAAAAATGAAGTGCAGAAAAATCTCTGAAGACCTGATTTTGTGGTTTGAAAAAAAAAATTTCATCATCTAGTCTTTCCTGATGAAAATTACTTTCTTAAAATTGAAGACCATTTCTAGGAGGTATTTGAGTAATAGCAATTCCAGTCAGTTGCTATGTAGCAGTTACAGGTAGTTTGAAGTGAGGCAGAGAACGTTATTTAAGTATTAGCCTGATTTCCTGATGTGCACAGCAGCAATACCTTAGTGTGGGCACTGTTACAACTGATGGTTGTGGGGAGTCCCATGATCGATCAGGATACATGTAGGGCTTTTGCATCCATCTCTAGATTGTACCCTGCGCTTGTAGGTCTGAGGATGTGAGGGAGGAAGCAGGTTCCCATGGATTCCATGCTTTATAATAGGCTTAGAAGACTATAATTTTTTTTCCACCCCCTTTCCAATCTCTCTTCTGTCAACATGGAAGTAAATCAAGACAGAATTAAAGAACAAAACACAGAGAAATAGTGGATATTCAGGCTCATCAGTGATTTAGCATGGATGTTCAGGTGATCCCAGTAAAATAGGCAGTTTTAAAGCACACTTACCGTGGGGCGCTTCCAGATTATCCCCTGGGTTTTGAAGGAGTATGGTCCCAAGTCCCGATAGCCCAGAGCAGAAGGACAGGCTGGGAACTCCTCATCCTTGAACAGGGTGCCAGTCTGCAGGCACTGCTGCTTCAGAGCTTCATAGTCCTGCTTCAAATACTTGATGGCATTCCTATTGGATCCAAGCCCATCTGCTGCTGCTGCTCTTTCTTGGCACAGCCTCACCGCGACCCTGGACATGCCTGTCCACTCTCCCAGCGTGTGATGCAGCTCTGTCTTTGCCTCCTGGGCAAGAGCAGGTGAGTGTAGGCAGGTAGTTGGCTCGGGCGGAGTCAAGGACTGCCCTAAGCACTCCGGCAGCCCTTGGAGGGAGGAGGCACCAGAAGTGCAAATATGTAGCTGAGAGACAGGGGAGAGAGCTGGCAGGAGCCACGGCCAGCACAGCTGGGATTATGGGCACTGTTTGGTGCTACTCCCATGTTATTTGCTATTTTTTTTCCCTGCCCCTTTTTAAAATACTCTTTTAACAAGGAGCAAGGGAAAACAATGGTTTTGCAGACACGCCTGTTTAAACATGAAAAGTGATTGTGTGCATTCAGTGTGCTGAAAGTCAGGTTTGGGGATCAGTGCTTTGAAAATCCGGGTGAAGATGGTTTAAAACTCCTTTTGTCCCTCTAAGATTGGGTTCTATGCTATTGGAGGGTTGCACAGCTACAAAACCTGGAGCTGGATGCCTATTGCCACATCTTACATGGCTATGGAGATGCCATGGAGTATTAAAGCGAGGAAAATGTTGAACTCACTTTTGGCTTAAGTGATGTTTTTCTTTCAAAAAGACCCCTCTCTTTGGTACTCTCAAAGTAGTATGAATTTATAATTTAATTTACTAGCAATAAAAAGTGTGAACCTGACAGAGTTAAAAGTTGACCACTTGGCTATGTGATCTGCAGGGGACACGGATATAATCCAGGAGCATGACCTAGGCCAAAAATTTGAAACTGTTTCACCAGATAGTAGGCAACCTGCCCATCTCCAGTGTAAGTTTGTATCTTCCCCATCCAGATCTTGTCTCGGCTAGTGACACGTAAATACCCACCGTATTTACAGTCTTTTGGGGTTATTTCCTACATGTTTCCTAAATGTTTACAAGCAGAAAACAAAGAAACCCTTTGGTGCAAAAGGCTGCATAAAACCTTAAAAAATAGTGGTTCCTGTTCTCATAGTAAAAATTGCCAAGTTTCTACCCTGGAAACCCCATTTTGCACTGACGTAGGGGTGCACACCTCCCTGAAAAGGTGTCTGTAAATGTCTGTATGTTCAAGAACTGAAGGAAGAAATATTTTCCATGGAGCACAGATGCTCTCTGCTGTCTTCCTGTGTAATGGCGAGGATTCCTAAGCAAAGCCCACTGCATTTACAGCTAAAAGCTGGATTAATAGTAACTTTGTTTGCCAAAGAATATGTTTGATGACTACCCTTTGGTAAATTTAGACAGAAGGTGTGGGAAAGGGAAGAGAGCATTTTTAAGGATTGAAACCTGTTGAGATAAGGAGTCCAAACAGAGACTAGCCAGGTTGCTTGTCTGCAAATATTTGAAGAGAGGGAATGCAAATGAGGAAATGAAATTGCTTGGTCACTTCCAGGTGGGATCAGGTAGTGAAGGCTGGGATGAGATAATTCATATATCAGTTACACAAAAACAGAACTAATACTGTTGATATTGAGTAAAGGAAAAGGATGGCCAGCATTTTATCCCTGCTGTATTTCAACACTTCTAGACATGTCTGCATGCTGAACTAGAGTGAGGAATGGTTTTTATTTCCCATAATGGATTTTTTTTCCTGATAAGTAGACCTACCCAGGAGTACCCACTTTCTTTGCTGTAAACACAAGCTTTGTCACTGTTGTTCATGGAAAAGCAGAGAGCTCCAGCAACTGGAAAAGGCCATTTTGATCAGGAATCTTTTGGTTTTCCATGTATTTTTTTAGACATACACTGTGTGCTCTCTAGCTCCAGTTGCCATCACACCTGAGTGGGCACAGCAGGGGCGTGCATCACCATAGTGTTATAGTCTAAGACAGAGGAGATGTAGGAGAACCTCTCCTATGAAGACAGGCTGAGAGAGTTGGGGTTGTTCAGACTGAAGAATACTCCTGGGAGACCTTACAGCACCTTCCAGTCCATAAAAGGGACCTACAAGAAAGCTGTACAGAGAATTTTTACAAGTGCATGTAGTGATAGGACAAGGTGGAATGGCTTTTAAGTGACAGAGGGGAGATCTAGATTAAATACTAGTTATAAATTCTTAACTATAAGGGTGATGAGGCACTGGCACAAGTTGCTCAGAGAAGTTATGGATGCCCCATCCTTGGCAGTGTTCAAGGCCAGGTCAGATGAGCCTTTGAGAAACTTGATTTAGTTGAATGTGTCTCTGCCCATGGCAAGGGAGCTGGAACAAGATGATCTTTAAGGTCTCTTCCAACATACACAATTCTATGATTCTATTAAATACAAATGGATTTTAATAATAAATTTCAGTAAATGTGCCATAGGAATTTTTCTGTCCTATATCTCACATTTGGAAAATGGCTGAAGATAATAATTTTGTCTGGGGAGGCTTAGACGAGGTAACCACCCAGAGTGTCCACCACAACCCTCTGCTTCTAGTGATCTGTAGTACAGCACTTCAAATCCTTTTTCCGAGATTGACTAGCAGCAGCATGATTTATTTTGTATAGAAAATGATACACAAGCACCATCTAGAGGGCATAAAGAAGAGGAAGAGATGATGACTGTATAGTTGACTATAGCAACAGCTGTAGTTATAGGGAGGAAAGTTTTCAGGTTCCCCATGACTCTCAGAAACTGCTCCTGAAGTGGCATTAACCCCTAGGGAAACAGGAACCAGAAAAAAATAGTTATAACAACTAATCTGATTTTTTGTTGTTCTGAGATTTGCATATTTTTGCCTGGCTCTCCCCCTTTCTAGAAGATAGCAAGAGGGTGACAAAAATAGGGAAGAGCCAAATAAACCAGGAAAATGCATCATCTAAGTTTCAAACAAGCATCTGCAAATTCCATGCAGTCAAGACTGTTCTGTATCTTCACAGAGGAAAGAGGAAATCCTTAGAAGAAAATAACTGCCAATTACCTAGCAGTTCTAGATACATTTCTGATACAGTGCATTAGAGAGATATTAAATGGCTCTCCTGTACTGCAGCACTTTACTAATGAGGATTAAGGCTGCTTAGCTGTATTGTAGATCCTACAGCATGAAAATGGATTAGTTTGATTTAAAGAGCTTGCCTTCTCCTATTCTAGATATATGGACTCCTATCCACCCTGTTACTGTGAAAATGGAGTGATTATTAATACGTAGACTAGTGGGAGCTATGAAAGGTCCTAAATGTTTGGCTATAAGATTATTGTTTTAGGGGTTGTAATACTTTATCTAAGTGTTGGGGGAGAGAAGAGTGGCTACAAACTGAAGCCTAGTGAGTTCCCTTTGGGGAAACACATCTGAAATTACCTGTGATCCTGCTTGTTTGTTTTATGAAATCCAGGAAATTGTTAGTGCCTGAAGAGGAGGAAGATGACACACTGAAACAGTAATGCCAGCACACCAGGTGTGAAACTCCACAACTAAACTGGACTGATCCACAGCTGATGGTTCAGCACTGTAAGAAGCTCTCAAGATGACCCAGGTCTCAGTGCATTGGCTGGGGCTGGAGCCATTCTTATGATATTCAGAAAGGATCAATACCTCCCCAGTTTCCAGCTCCAGACAGGCAAGCAATTCCCTCCCTTGTGAAACATCACCACCGCTACTTCAGGCCTCCTCCCCTGGGAAACCATCCTCATCCTCATGAGGACAGGGCAGTTCCTGGGAAGAAGAACAGAAGCGGAGCAAGGGAATGGCCCCATTTTTTCCTTTCTGAGCTGTTGGCCAGTTGATCCCCTTTGTTCCTCAATATCTGAGTATAGTGGAGGGTGGATGACCAGGGGGGGAGGAGGACTACTGCAAGGCAAGGCAGCTCTGAGCTACTCAAAACTGATGAGTGTGGGCATAGAGAAGTGGGTCATGCCTGAAACTCAATGCTGGAGTGGCAGCTGGATGCTCCTTACCAGTAACCAACATGAGCTGCTGCAGTAACAGCTGAAACTACTTTACTTGCTAAATGTGAGTGTTAGTGACTTCTTTGAAAAGCTGCAATTGTGCAGGGAGATTAGGAAAAAGTCCTATTTCTTTTACTTTCAGAAGTTGCCTGGTTTTAGGGAGATGTGAGGGGGTAATTTTCTGGGGCTGCTATTTTACCTGAGAGCATTAGACTGGTCTCACAGTCATATGGAGATCACCCCTTTCTTTAAAGAAAATGAGCATATTGTGTGAGCATGTAGAAGATTGAGGAAGTGGCTTATGTAGTGCTCAAAAGAACTTCCCTCCCTCTAACTGTGGACTTGTCCACATCTGCTGATGATCTGGAAGTAGGTGACTTGCTAATTTAACTGGCTGCAGAGGACTTCATGAGTAGGCTGTTCAGATGGCAGCTGGGACAGCCAACTTCCCATATAATAAGAGAAAATCTGTAATACACCAACATATCTTTGTCTGTCATTAAACCACCTGGGACAATACAGTCCCTGGATGTTTGGGACCAGTCTAAAAAGCCATGGTCTCTTCCCTGAATTTCCCCAGGTACCTCTCCCACTGCCTAATCAAATCCTTACTGGTTCAATTTCCTTCTGGTTTTGCTGCCATCTGTTCCTTTCTTTTTCTTTTTGGCTCAGTCTCAACCCCCATTGCACTGCAGAGACTAAAAAAACCCTGGTAACGCTGACTGAACAGAGCAGGCACATAACATGCTTGTACACACTTGATCTGCTTGATCGTTGTCCAAGCAGAGGCTGTCAGCACACTCGCAGCAGATCCCAGAGTGGTCTGTGAATATCATCTATGGGAAGCAAGGGAGATGACTAAAAAAACTAAATTACTAAAAAGTAATTATATTACAAACTCCAACCCAGCTTAAACTTCTGCACCTGGTGGACAATGGTTAGAATAGAGATGTTCACAGACCAAAACTGGTTTTGGTCTTGGTTTTGTGGGCCATTGCTTTGCACTCACACTGGTTTCTTCTCACTCTGACTCTTGAGAAAACATACAAGTCTGATCTGTGGCAGCTGTACAAATCTGAGCCACTGCGTGGAGCCAAACAAATGCTTTTTGAGCAGCTCTACAGCTCCCAGATCTGTCTGCAATGTCAGGATGCAACACAGCTCCAGCTTATTGGAAGTTACCCTCCTAGATGGTGAGGTGCTATTGTCTCCTAGACTCCTGGTTCAGTAGAAGGCCTTGCTTGTGAAAAAATTCAGCAGTGCTTAATGACTCTAAAAAGTGTCATACTATGTCCTGCCCAAGTTTCAGCACAGCTGTGCTGGAGACCTTGACTAATGAAGTACCAATAATTAAGTGCACATAGCATGTATCAGCTCTGTTCAGAGAGCACTAGCAGCATATAACATTACTTGATCTGTTTTCACTTCTCCATGTGTGATTGATTTGACACGTGCCTCAATATGCTGCTAAAAAACCCATTATTCTCTTTGTTAAGAGAGCCACTCTGACCCATAAGGAAAAGGGCACAGTGAAGTTGATCTGTGCCTGGATGGATTTGGATAACCAGGTGATATTAGGACTGTTTCCTTGCATGGCCATGATCTACATGGACATAAGTGGCTGGTTCTGCTCATACTACTCATATCTAACTTAAAAAGATTTTAGGGGCTTCCTCTGCTATACTGGTAATTGAATGGACAATGCTTCGCTTTTTGCTTGTTTAATGGCAATTACTTCCCATGAACTGAGTTTAGAACACCTGCTGTGTTTAGGAAGAGGGACCATAAGTGATTAAACTCTGAAACTACCCAGCAAACAGTGTTTCATAGTGCATTGGATCACTGTGTCTCAGCAACGAAGAAAAAGGTCTGATTTATAGTTTTCAAGGAAACTTCCAACAAAATCTCAGCAAATGGTATAGCAGGGTAATTTATAGTTCTTTAGACATTTTTCAAAGACTGATGTTCATTTTAGTCAGATAGGATGGATTCAAACCAGTTTTGTGCATCCAGGGCTTGGGGTACAATGTGCGAAAAGAGATGCCTGTTCTTCCAAGGCAGTTCTGCAGCCAGTACGGGCAGTGGGTGCAGGACAAAGGGCTCTCAGCATCTGTGTGCAGCCCTGGGAACACTGCCTGGCGCCCAGCACGTCCTGAATCAGACTTAAAATATGAAACAAATGATATGAACCCTCCCTTAGAGGATTGTTGTCCTATGCGGGTGCCAGCAGCAGCATTTCAGCCATTCTTGGCAGTAACTCACTGCCAAAACGGAGACACTCCTTTTCCCTGCGCTGTATGGCCGGGGTGCGTATCTGGGGGGAACTCACTGCCTGTGTGGTTTGGGCTGTGCAGGGGGGTGTAGATGGTCCTATGCCAGCAGTGACAGCAACACGTGCTTTGGCTACCACCAGCAAATCAAGCTGTAAGTGACCCTTGCTGCACGCATTGCT
The DNA here is from genome assembly GCA_013400695.1 of Neodrepanis coruscans. Lineage (NCBI taxonomy): Eukaryota > Metazoa > Chordata > Aves > Passeriformes > Philepittidae > Neodrepanis > Neodrepanis coruscans. Next base: position 457 of record VYZS01059238.1, on the reverse strand, counting down.
CAAGGTTGTAACAGGCTGACATGAGTACACAGGTACTCATATTAGGTTTTGCCCTTCCTTTGTCCTTTTTTTTCTAAACGTACAGATTTGGAGAGGGCTAATTCTGGTTTTTACACAGGAAATACCAACGCTTTTAAATTGATGAGTACATGTGTCAATACGGGAGAAAGGGCTGGCATAGGTGTGAAGCTGGTAAGGTGCTCGGATGCGACTCAGAGCTGTTCTCTGTGCGTCCACGGGGAGGGGAATTTTATTCATCCTTGACTCCTGGTGCACAGAGACTCGAGCAAACCGGGTGATGCCGGGTCTGAGCACTGGCGTGGCATCCACTGGAGGTGGGGAGGGATGACAGACAGGGCCGGGCGGGGCCGTGCCGTGCAGTGCCGGGGCGGGGCGGCGGCGGGGCGATGGCGGGGATGGCGGCGGCGGTGGCGAAGGAGCGGGCGGTGGCGGCGGG
>VYZS01059193.1:9172-21818 GCA_013400695.1 Neodrepanis coruscans | reverse complement strand
AAAAAAAAAAATCATTTGGGGCAGACTGAAACAAATGCTTCACTTTGACTCTTCAGCCCCTTAACAAAAGTTAGCTCTGAAGATCATTGCAAATGAAAAGTTGCTTCAAAGAGGAAAATCTCAAAGCCTTTCATTTGGAACAGGCTGAAACAAAATAGGTTTGTTTCTTTTCTCTCCAGAAAAAAAAGTGTGGCAAATCAAAACAACTCATAAAACGTTCTCATTTTGCCAAAATTTGCCTTTTTGTGTTCAAGATCTTACCCAGCTCCAGCACAACCAATTCACACATATAATAACTTAAACAGAGACACCAGTAATCCTGATGGAATACAAGTTCCTTTTTTTTTTTTAAAAAAAAACCCCACTGCACAAATGTCCCGAAACTGAAACCCAGCAGAAAGTAAGCTCAAAACCACTAAGCTTTTCTTGGCTCGGCATGAGAATCTTATTAAGTCTCTGAATCATAGAGCCACAGATTTGGGATGTTGTGAAAATTAAATTAGTCTTACTTCTTATTAGCAAGGCAAGAAAGGAACCAGGAGATTAGGATGCAGCAACTGCTACTGTGAGCCAACTTTTCAGTGTGTTTCTGCTTTTCTCCTGTAAACCCACAATTAGTGGCGTTCGAGCTGCTTGGTGCTATTTTTAATCTCAGGATGCAGGTTCCTGACTTTCCACTCAGTCTAATGCAAATCCAGGATTTAAAGCCATGCCACGGTGAGATTCTCATTTCACTTCTTGATTTGTTTCATTTGAAGCCTCTTCTTGTGCTCTGTAGATGCATCTTTACCCTATGGCTGCAAACATAAGATCCAGGGCAGCTGCAAACAAGATCCAGGGCAGCCAGGAGTTAAACCCTCAGGAGAGAGAGGGAGGAAAGGCATCCATCCATATGCACTTCCAGAGACTGCAAGTGGGATGGCCTCACCCTTCTCCTGTTTTGTGCTGGGAGTTTAGTATTTGAATTTGCTGACTGTTGGATGGCTCTGATGCCTTGGAGGACAGAAGCTGGCCAGCTGGGACAGCAACAGTGCCCTACACGTGGGATCAGAGAAAGAGATGGGATTTATCCATGCTTTCATTCAGAGAACAATTGCTTCACGTGCCAGGGAGGAAGGGGGAGTGAGGCACTGTGTTTTTCTAAGTGCTGTACTTTTAAATTAAGCTGGGCTGTAGCACAGCTCGCCTTCATAATTCACAGCTTCCAGACATCCCACCGCCCTCCTCAGTGGGAACTGCAGAAAGCAAAGAGCAGATATTCCAAATGTCACACCCAAGCCTGGGTTTAAAACAGTAGAAAACAAAATAAAAGTGGTTTCTGTATGTCATAAACAGACAAGGACAGGCAGTGATAGCTTGCTGGAAATTGTTTTAACAGATCACAACTGAAAGTGGCTTTAAACCCAGAGAAAGCCTTGAAAGGGAAAAAAAAAAGAAATCCACCATCCAAAATAAGAACTTGGACAATCTCAAATCACCACTGCACTATGAAAACATAGCCTTCCCAAGGGCAAACTCCAAAGCAACATTTAATGAGCCAATACTTCTATTTATCAAGAGCTCATTTGAATACTACAGTCCCTACATAATAAATCAAACCTGCCTGCAGTGCTATTATTATTATTTTTCTAAATAGCACCTTTAATCCCCAAACAGCTGGCTATCAGCACAGCAGGGCTAGAGGTGAGCAGCTGGGCAGCACAGCACCTCTGGTCCCTCAGGCCATGCGGCTTCCAGCAGGTGAGGTGGGAAGGGCTGTTCTGATTGTCCATCCTCAGCTCTCCTGGGAAACAGCACTCACACCAGTGAGAAACCAGTCATCTCCAACCCTACTGGGAATGAAAAGCTGAAAATCTCACCAAGGGAGATGATGGTTTTAGCCCTGCATGCTCAGAGTGGAAGCCCAGGGAGCTCTAGCACCAGATAGCTCTAGTTCCCACTTCCATCCTTCAGCCAAAGACAACAGGATATCATCCCTTCCGTGGGGTTCCAGCACCCCAAAAAACATGCAGGTTTTATGAAGTGGCTTCCTAGCCTGAGTCAAATGTAAGAGTAAGAAAGTGTGGTTCTGTTCAGGACAGCATGGAGAGCTGGAATTCCTGTAGCCAGGACCTTTGCAGTCCTTGGCCACATCCAACTGAAGACAAGCTGCAGCGAGCTCCTGGCACATTCCTGTCCCTTGCACTTACTCCTGGTTTCAAATCTCCTGTGCTGTGCCAGAGGAACAGAGACATATCCTTGCCCCAGGTCTTCCCTCACAGCCTTTTGGAAGCTGAGCTTTCCCTCTGTCAGAGGTCTCCAGCCCAGGGCAAGAACACAGACTGCCAGGATGGATCCATCCCCAGAAACTCTATTTCTTGGAGGATTGCAGGTCCTGAGAGTACTAGGGGCTCAAAACCTATAGATTAAACCTACAGGAGACAGGATGTGGTACCACCAGTTTGTTTTCATTCCAGCAGAGGACAAAGGGTACCTCAACCATCACTGCAGCACCAAAGATGAGCAGCTCCCATGTGCTACAAAACCCCAGGCACTGCACTCACAAGACACATCTGTCCTGATCCCTGGCACCAACCCAAATATGATCCAGTATTTCTCAGAATAATCCCAACTGCAGGAAATATCTCTCTGTATCTATCACTGCATGTGTGTATTATCATATATAACTGTGTATGATAATTATATAAAATCAGCTCCTATCGGCAAACTCTAGACAGGGAAAATGGTCTGGTCAGCATAATTTACACAAACAAAAGCAAATGCAAACCCCTATTATCTGACACTTAAATTGAAGTGTTTTGCTAGTTTTGAGTTCTTCAGCCTCTTCTTTGATGAGCCCCAAAGAAGGACCAAACAATCACACAGCAACTGCAGCACCTCTCCTGAATGAGGCATTTGAGCTAGCTCTCTTTGCAGGGAAAAGACACCTGTATCTCTGAGCTGCACTTCTGCAGCTACAACAGCCCCTGCAGGAGAGCCTTTTCACCCCCCCTTGCTAGTTAATTAGTTCCCTCCAAGTGAGTCTGTTGCACTCAGGAGAAGAGCAAGGCCTACCTGTGTCTTGCTTTCCTCCTTGGCAGGGGCAGCTCTATTTTTGGGGTGCTTACAGCAGCAGTGGGTTCTGCAGTGCTCCGTCAGGCAGGAGGGAAAAGCAAACCGTGTGGAAAGTGGAGCATGAACTCCCCTGTGGTCCTGCCAGCGTTCCCTTGCCCGCCTCCACCTGTTTGGGCTGCTGAGAAGAAACTAGAGCCCATTATCAGGCTGGCTTCTTTGTCAGGTGTTCCTTTGATGTAAATTCAACCAGGATCAGATGTGCTGATGGCAGCAAACAGCCACAGAGAACCAAACGTGCAAACTGCACAGTGACCTGCGGAGATTAGAGCGAGCGGGGCTGTAGACAAATCGTGAAGATTAAACACCAGTGAGCTAAGAAGTCTTGGGAGAAGCACCCAGGGAGACAGAAATAAGCAACGCAGACAGAAAATAAGGAAACAAGGCAGAGCAAGGATTGAATAGACCCTGCTAATGCATAAATCAAAGTCTTCCCCTGCCTCTTGATGCTTTAGTTGTAACCCAATGCTTCTGCACCAAGGAAGCCAGTGCTACACTCGCTGCAGGGAAGGCAGCTGAGAGAAACCCTTAGTGCACCTTTGCTGTGTTCTGCCTGTCACACCATTGTCCCTGCAGAAACAAATCAGTCCTTACAGAGCTAAAAAAGAACAGGCCTCCCCCACCCACCTCTTTTATCCCTTTTTCTTTTTCAATAACTTCTGGAGAGCTGCTGACAGGAGTTCCATGTGATCAGAACGGTTCTGCTAATTCCAGTGTCTGCAGAGTCCCACTTCCCTTACATCCTGTAAATTCAAGGAAAGCCTACCTGGAGCTAACGGCATTCTACACCTGTCTCCTAGCAGAGTACCTTTCCCAAGTGTAGAGGGCCAGGAGGCTTAAAAGCCCAGAAAATCCCGTGTTCATATCCAGCATGATGCAATCCCATGGCTGTGCAGCTTCCCTTCCAGCATATCTGTCCCTGCCTGCAGCACAACAGCATTTTGCAAGGTTTCTTTAAAATCTGTAGTGTAGGGCTCTGCTTTTGAAGGTGGAAATACCGAATTTAGGGCAGTATAGCATACCATTGAATCACTCCATTTTTCATCTGTTGCTAAAAGCAATTTCCTCACCCTGCAAACTCTCAGATTTGAGGACCATTACTGATTTAGGGTCCACTTAGCAGTATGCCAGGTGACAAAAGGATATTAAGACACCCAAATTCATAGGAAAACAACATTAAGAAAAGTACTTTTTCCACTGACCAACCTTTCTGCAGCTAAATGAGACCAGATGCCTTATTACAGGCCTATCTACCTTTCAAATCCCAGTGTAGACAGCACTTTCTGTATCCCTCAAAAACTGAAGCTCTCTAGCAACACCACCAAAAGAACTGTAAAATTCCTTCTGTAAACATGTTACAATCCCTCTTGCCATGGCGTACCACAGCTCTTCCCACTGCCACTTGTAAACCAGGGCAGTGACACTGTGTTCACACTTGCAAAACAAGAATGAATTTTCAACTCTCCTGACTAGAAGTGGCAGAATAAGATCAAGATGTCAGTGAGGGAGATTCCTGCACACCAGGCCTATTATTTGCTAATGAGATTTCAGCTGTGATCCTCCCAACTCAAAACACACTTCAGAGATCAAAACACTCAGAAACAGGTTGACAGCAAGCCCTGAACTCTCTCCCCTGGTGCTGAGGTGCCATTAGACTGACCTGGGCTGTACTGCACCTCACCAGTGCCAGATCACCTCACTGGGCATCTTCCTATACTCACTCCCAATCTCAGGGGAAGGTGGCTTTCAGGAAGAGATGGGAATTTAAGCACAAACTCTGCAACATTTCGGTAGTGTCCTGAGACTGGCTGACCTCCACAGTGCCAACATGGTCCTCCAGTGCATTGCATGAATCAATCACAGGGAACAGGAGCCTGTGCCAGCTGCAATGGTCCTACAAGATGGAAAGGACCAAACTCCCTACCTCTTTGGTCCTGAGCTAGGGGAGAATTGGCTCAGGCTACCTCCTGAATGAATGAAGAGCTTTCCTAAGGACTGAGCTCACACTGCCAGCCTGCTAAGGAGCTGCATTGAATTGAAATCCAAAGGACAGCTGTTTGTTCCTCCCTTTCCACCCTGCTTCCTCCTCCCCAGCCAAAGGAGGGGGAAATTTGCCAGAACCGACTTCATATAGGTGGCCAAGGATAGAGAGAAAGGGAGAGGAAACCCGCTCAAAATGGAAAAGGGAGGGAAATTGTACCATTAAGAGCACAAAGCAGCCATACAACTGCTCCTTTTGCCATTGTCAGAGGGAGGCAGCTCAGTCCAAGAGAAAGTGGAGTAACCTGCAACAGCTCTAACAGCTGCAAAACACCCGTCGCCAGCTGCATGTCGATTCTTAACTCGCTTCAGCATTAAGTAAGTGACAAAAGGCTTTAGTGCTCCTAATGAAAACACAGCCCCTGCACCCAGTAAAATAACACAGCCTTGAAAAAAACCTTTTTGGTAGCAGAATTCATGCGCAGACAGGTTTCAGATCCGAGTTGCTGAGATGGGGACAAAACATTCGATGAGATCTGGGGCTGGGGAGGGAGAGGAAAGTGAGGATTTGAAAGCATATAGGGGACTCTTCATGACTGCTTTTGATTTGTTTCCAAAATGCCCATGTTTTCTATTTGTGCTAAGGCTTCCCATAGCTTAAAAGCCAAAATGTGATCCAAAAAGGCCTGATGGATCCTGAATTAGCCTGTCAGATACTTTCCCCTCTGCTCTGAAGTCCTGTGGAAGCTGCTCCTGCAGCTTCCTTCTCCAAGGCTGCTGTAATTGAAGAGCTTTAGGAAGAGATTCAGCAAATCTTGTTGCCTCATCTTATGTAAACTCCTTGGACTAGTGAGCATAAAGGAGTAAAAAAAAAATCACCAGTCCAGCCACTCAGCTGCCAGTGTTCAGTTGTTCTTTCCAGGCAGTGTCCTCACATAATTCTTTTCCCCAACTGAAAAAGACCTGAAAAACCAGCTCCAACCACAGCAAAAATTACAAATCAGACAATATCTCAGCTCTGCAGAACTGAGTGACAGCCCAAGGGGACACTAGAATAGGCATTAGAGAGAGAAAGTTCTGCCACACCTGTGTCTTCTGCACATCCCACTGTACCTCAGTCTGCTCCATATAGCTGTCCACTGGCTTTGGAAAAACATGCTGGGACAAAGTTGTGTTGCATAAGCAGCAGCACTTTCCCCTGTGTCACTGTGGCCAAAAGACTTGTTGCTACCTCAAACAACAGGGCAGACCCTGTTCTTTTGGCTACTTATATCAACTGGCTAGAGTTATCAATTAGAATATTCAATTGGACTAGCACTGGAGAAGCCAATTTTAATGTTTATTGTTCTACCAGTGCTGGAGTCTGTAACAGTCAAATCTCCTGAAGTGCCACAAGACACTGTAACCCTGCCACCAAAAGTAGCTGGGGTGAGATGGGCTTTTTCTCCCTCCTCTCCCCCAAGGTTTACCCCTCTGCAGTGTGGCTCTTGAGGGTGGATCCGAACACCACATTTGTCTCTAGGGTTTGTATGCAGTGAGGTTTGGGGTGCACAATACCACAGTTCCCTGAGGTATTCTGGACAACTCCCTTTAGGAAAGGCATCCTCCTGAGCAGCTGGAGGCCAGGCAACAGATTAAGGTCTGATCCAAAGAACCTGCTTTTCTCCCCTTGTGTAATGCCTTCTGAAGACCAGCTCAGGCAAGACAACACTTCCTGCCATTTGTAAGATTAAGGCAGTCTTGAAAACTACACCTGGCCTTAGTAAGCTGCCCTCACTGCAGTTCTGTACTGAGGGAAACAAACACCAAATGTTTCCCTTAAAGAGTCAAAACCAACTGAGACACATTTCGTTGCAAAAGTGGAGACAAAGGCACAGACAAGGCTGCTGAGCTGAAACTGCCCCTCTGCTTCCCCTCCCTCCCCCACTTAACAGCTTCATTGCTTTAAACATGGGAGGAGAGGCTTGCACAATAGCAACAATCCCAGCAGAAAACCTACTTGTTTTCCAAGGGGATTTGCTTACTAGACCTGGTGGCAACCATGCAAACACTTTGCAGTGTGGAACTGCACATGCACACGGTACTAATAAACCCCCATGATCCAGGCCTATGAAACAAGGATCAGTCACAACAGCTCAACCAGGTGTAGCAAATGCCACCTTGGTCACACACCCAGAGAGGGACACAAGGTGATAGCCCAGCAGAACTCCACAGGGAACGTAGCCCAGAAGGGGCAGCTTCATTTTGATGTCTCTGATCAGTTTACTGTACACATGGATACATATTCTACACATGCAAGCCTATGCCAAAAAGATCATTAAGCATATGGAAAACCATGCCAGAAGAATCACTAAGTCTGCTTAGGCAAACACTAAAAAATATGTATGAACACTTAATTTGGCTCTCCTTTGAATTATTTTGTTTTCCACAGGATGACAATGTCTTTTAGTTCAATGAGAAGTATTTTTTTGTCCGTTCATATTCTTTCATATTCTTCATATCCTTCTCAGACATTGCTGACAAGGAGGAGCATGGCATTTCAAAGAGTTCTCTCTGCAACCTGGCTGTAACACAGGTTTAATGATGTATATTACAGTTTAAAGTACAGGTTGACAAGAACAAGGGCTCCATCAGTGTTGGGTGCTTCACACATGCTCCTGACCCCCAGTGTCACAGAGCCATAATTTTGTATCAAACAAGCAAAGCTCCTAACTGCTTAAGCTACATCCCAGACAAATTAGCATTTCTGCACATCCTAATCAGGCAACTCACGCTGGGCACCAAATGACAGAAGTGCACAAGTGACCTCCTGCAAAAAAAAAAGCTGGCATGGCCAGCTGCTTCCAGCCAGGAGACCATCACACTCCACTGTGCCTTCTCTGAAATTTCCACATAAGGCCATCCATTCTCTTCAGCTGTATGAAGCAGGGGCCCTGCAGAGAAGAGCTTCACTGCACTATGCTGATTCAGAGAATAAATCTGTACAAGGCATGAGGCAGGATCAGGTGAAGACAGGAGGATATGTAAGTAACAACTGTCACATTGCAGACACATGACAGGACTGAAGCTGCAGTTCCAAATCACAGTGGCAGAGCTTTGCTTTGGAGGATTTGGTTTTATACCTACAACCTGGATTTATAATGTACCTCCTTACCTAAAAATAACTTTTGAAAAAGGTCTTCTAACATCTGGACTTGTATCAGTGCTAAAACAGGCACCAGCAGCTGCATTTAAACCCCTTACATTTGCAGTCCAGCTCTCTACCTAAAATAATTGAGGGGAATAGAGGGCTGTGGTGATGCACAGAACTCACACTCACCCCATGGGTTTGACACATTTTCTCTGTAACTCAGACACTTAGGTCTCTGAGGCTCAGTTCCAGATTTTGGAGAAAAGCAGCCAGTGGGCACAGTGTGTGAACCTGTAATCCATCCCAGGCTTTCCCTTCCTTCCAAATGCTCTTGCTCCTCATGTTTGTATCCCACTTTCTCCACCACCTGCTCTTCCTATAGCTATCCCAGCTGCCTATACTCCAAGTCCTCCTTCACCTAATTTCCCCTACTCAGAGCTTCTCCTGAGCTCTTACTTTGTATTTTCTTCCACCTCCTTCTCCCCCTTGTTTTCAGCCCTCTAAATCTGAATGTTCTGTTCCTTCCCATCTCCTTTCACATTCCAGGTTCTCCTAAGGGAGCAGAGCATGCTGTTTGCTGCCTTTAGTGGCAGTGCTCTTTAGCACAGGGATCAGCTGATGGAAAACTCCTCTGCTTTCGTAGCAGACACTCCTAGAAGGTGTTAAACAATTATTAGATGCCATATGCCTTTATAAATTTCATTGAAGTGTATTTTGCAACTATCCTGTATTTTCAGAGTGCTCTGAAATTTAAAAGATAATTATGCAGAGGTGCAGAGCTGACACAAGAGTTGCACCTAGGTGTAAATGACTGGACTAAGGGTGAGCCATCTTACACACACTGAACTAAGTCTCTCTCACATGCTATGAAGATTACTAGACATTCAGTCCAAGTGCAGCAGCCCAACAGTAAAACTTCCCACATGACAATTTCATTAACAGGCAAATTCTGTACAACAACTCAATGTGATGAAGAGTTAACCTCAGGTACACTCTAATTGAATTGATGGCATCTCCATACATTATTTGCAAGCTTTACTTCTGGCATCTCAAAACGAATGTGTTGAGCCAATGATATTTTGAGAAGGTCTTAATGTCCCAAGTGCTGTGGGCAGTGCAGCACTGCTCACACCTGCAGCAGGTGGCAACACCCTGGGGAAGGCAGAGTGGAGCCTCCAAGAGCCAGAGTGCAGCCTTTCGGATAATACAAGCAGAGAACAGCTCTTCTTAGCAGTCATTCAGGAGCCTGCAGCTCGCTTCACAGCAGGAACTCTGGACTTTGCTTCATGGCCATGTGCCAACTCAGGCAATTGCCTCTGAACCAAGTGTCCTCCGCTGCTTCTGCTGGTCGGGCACATGGGCACCTCGCTCCTGAGTGACACCAGTTCTGGAGTGAAAGTGATGAACACTGACAAGTCTGAAGACAATGCACAGCAACACATATGTGCAGAAAGTATCAATTACCATCCTGCTCATAAACCTACTGGCAAGATTAAACTAGATAAGGCATGCTGTGTCAATGGGAACAGCGTGATCCCAATGCAGCCGGATCTGTTAGACAGAACTTTCTGCGTAAGAACAAAGCTGCCTGTACAAGACAGGAGGAGAGAGGCAGAGGATTCTGTCTGTCCATCCCACCATTGACAAGAAAAAAGGAGGCTAAAGCTAGGAGACAAAAAAGCAGTGCTGCATTTTAAGTCAGGCAGCATCCACCTCAAAAGGCTGAATATGGATGCAAGCTTTACATCTTTCAGCAATACGAAGGTCTGTGGAATGCATTTTTTTTCCTGAGGCAGAAAAAGCATAAGCATTAAAAAAACCCCATAAACACACTCTAGGTAGCACCAGGTTTCACAAAGTTTCAGATTGGTACATCAGTCACAATAGAAATCTCTTTTTCCCCCCTCCCCCATCCACGGCAGGCCACCAGAACTGCACTCGGAGACTGGAAGACAAATGGGCAGCTGCCTCTGGAGGCAATTGTGAGGAGACTAAAGATCAACTTGCAGCTGGCACTTCCACCCCCACCTCTCCTTAATACTTCAGTCCACTCGCTGCCAGACAAGGATCATGAGTCAGCTCCTAAACATATTCTCCTTGAAACAATAGCTATAGCTCTCTGCTGCAGCTATCCCACTGCTCTGGCTCCAAGGGACACGCCACAGTCATGGAAACAAAGGGACCAATTTTAACCTACAGCAGCCCAACACCAGAACTGAATGATATAATAAGCATGCACTGAAGAATACTATGCTAAACCTGGGAGATTAGCAAAGCTAATTTTGACATGTAACAGGCATGAAGTCAGTACTGTAATGAAAATCTGCAGAAACAGCAAACAGAAGTGGGTTTGGGGCTATGTGGTAAAGCAGATGGCTTCTGCATAAACCTCTCCTGCTACAACGGGGTGCAGTTTGATACCACAGCATTTTACACTGCAGTCCTAGAGGGCAAAGGAGACAATTTAGCCTTTACAAAATTAATTTATTACAGGCATAGGAGCTGCTGCTCTCTCAACTCCGAACAGGCACTACTCACTGAAACTCCTGCATTGACAGAGACCGAACCCCAGTACTCGTCTCTCAAGGACATTTCTAAAAGTAAAAAGCTGCTTTTTGAAAGGACAACATTTCAGCTTACCCAGCTGATGACACCAAACTCGAGCTTTTCTGACCCAAGTGCTGTCAGACAATAAAGAATTCAAAGAACAGGTAAGAAAACACACTAGAGATTTCCCAGAACTAGTTGTCAAGTGATGAACTGGTGGCGATTACTGAGCACTTAAAGAGCTGTGCACACAGGAAAGGTTAGACATGGGAGAGCCTATGTCCATGCATCCTCAAGAACTATCAGCACCCAGAACATGCCTCACCTGCAGAGAGTCTACTGAGATCCTCTGAAGGGATGCTGCTGACAGAGCTACAGTGCAAGCTAACATGTCAGGAGACTTAAGCAACTGCTGTTCTTACATTTTTATCTGTAGCTAAGAAATAGGCAAAACCATTTGTCCTTTCTCACCTCACCATAACAGGTGTTTGTTACAGCTGAGTATTACCAACTACTCTGAAGAAGTCTCTAACCCAGAAGTATCATGAGCCACATTGCCCTCCAAGCCAGAAGGAAAGCTGGAGACAGAAATAAAAGAGACTAAATCACACCATGATAAAGAAACAGGACAATTAAAGGAAAGTCTGCAGGGCCCTGCCAGGTGTGGCTTGTGGGACTGAGCAAAACAAATCAGAAGGTCCTACTGTTAAAGCAGTGCATCGATTTTACCATCCACAGAAAGGTGATTCATGCATTCCTTCTGTATAAAAAGATAGCAGGCTGTAACACGTGTATCTTTTAAATTATTTTATTTTGTGTAAGCTAAAAGGAAATTTACACACTTAAATCTCAAAAGACCTTGGGCATGCATATTGACCTTTTTAGAGGTTCTTCGACATAGCTCTCTTTTTTCCATAGGAATTTCCCCAGACATTTACAACCCATAGTTTTTTACTGTATATACAGCCTAAAACCATAGCAATCTATGATTATGTCATTTTACACTGTGCAAAAATCAAACAGGAATAGTGGTACAACAGAACATAAAAATTTTTAACAGGTAAATTTCATTGTAAGACATTCATATTGTTTTGGTCCTTCTTTTCCAAATCAAACTGTTTAAAAGCAGAAAACCTTCTAACGACCCCAAAAAAATCAAGTGTTCAGACAGTAATCCATAACTGGAACAAGAAGTTACTGACAGCATACCTTTCAAAAGGCTATATAGTGACAGAGCCATACTATTGAAATTCAAAAACATAAAAACTGATCAGCCAACCAATCAAACAGGGGGAGGGGATGGGGGGAAAAGAAAAGGAAAAACACATCTTAAACTTGTTAAAACACAAAAGAAATTACTGGGTTTTAAAGAAACAACAACTGAAAAACCCGCAAAAGGACAACATAACCTTTTGATTTTTTTTTTCCAGCAAGAAGTATTTTAATATATGCAGGAAAGAAAAAGTTGCTCAATGCAATCTGAAAGTCTTAAGGGGGAACTTCACAGACTGTGAAGACTGAAGTTTTTAATATGTNCAGTATGTAAATAAATATACATTACTATGTATACCTTTCTAGGGCTGCTTACCAACAAATCATCTGAACTTGATTTTTTTTTTTTTTTAATTAAAGCAAGATTGCTTTTTACGACCCACAGAGGGAAGAAAAAAAATCAATAGAAAACGTCCAATTCACATCACTTTAGTCTACCTTTTCTTGGCAGCTTGTTGAAGGTGTTAATGTGGCTGGGAACATCAACACCTTGGCATGCATGAAAGTTAAGTCAGGAAGGCTAGAAATCACCTTGGCAGCCTCTTCACTAAGATGTTCTTCCTTTTTAGGCTTCCTGTTGAGAAGAAAAGAACAAAGTGCATTAAT
>VYZS01059160.1:5977-16366 GCA_013400695.1 Neodrepanis coruscans | reverse complement strand
ATTTTTCCTTTTTTTTTTTTAAGAGTTCTGAGAAATTGGTAGCAAACTGTAGCAAGAAATAGAAGCAGCAGATGCTTCCCAGTGTTATAGCCTGAGAAGGAGTGTTCCCAGTGTTCCCAGAAAACAGGGAAGTCATTCATCAGCAAACTACCAGAGTCACTGCAAAGGTGATATGCCTGAAGCAGTTGTCTTAGATTTCTAAAAACTGTTGAACAAGGTTGCTCCCAAAGACCCCTAATAAAGAAAGGCTGGTGTTAATGATAATGGGAGATACTTTATAAAATAATTGTTTTAAGGATGGGAGAAGGAAAGGTAGGAATAAAAAAGAAATACCAGCTTTCACGTGAAGGTTGTGTTAGGGAACTGTGCCTTCCAATAAGTTGTTTTGAAAAAGAGGCAGCCTACCACAAATGAAAAATTGTTGATGGGCAGTACAATGAAAGATGGAAAGATGAGGTATAATGGGACTGATAAAACGACCAGGTAAGCATTCATCTTATTTCAACCATTCCTGGGGGCACAGCAGAAGGCAGCAAGAGCACATCATAGCCATGTTTCCAAATGAACAACACTTTTCTCAGTAATTCTAAGAATAAAGCTGGAAAAATACAAGTTATAAATCTGGCAACATAAAACTAGTTTTATTTTTAGACAAAATACACTGCTTAAAAACATCAGTGGTAATGGAAATTTCTTCATGAGACCCACCTCTGTCCTTATTAGCTATGTCAGTGGCTAGAATAAAATCATGTTTCATCATTTTATTCTATTAAATTGACATAGAATAGAGTGATTTAAATCTCTGCTCTTCCCTCATAAATATTATGATGCATCACATGGTCTTATCTCCAATTGCACTTTTGATCCTACTTTTCTAAACATCAATTTCATTTGCCCAGTCACTGTTTCCTACAGCAGTCAAGATTACTGTTCCTTCTGCAACATCTCTACAAGGGAAGGATTCATAGTCACAGGAAACACTACTTCCTAATGGAAAATGGTTTTTCCAGCCATCCTTAGGTAACCAAGGTGCACCACGTCATCAGGCAAAATGTGATCTCTTCCATTTAAAATTATCTTTAGGCTAAGCTGATAAATACAGAAGTACTAAACACAAGATCCAAACATAAGACTTCAGTACTTCTAACTATTATTTCTGAACCCTGTTGAAATTCAGAACTTCATTGCTAGAAGTTATCTTTGCTCATATTTTAGCAGCAGAATTGGAGCAGCATAAGTCATGGATGACTTGCAGCTGGATCTCCATGTTTTTACAAACAGCTGGACCCTTGTACCCCTTGAACTTTGCAGGCTTAAGCTACCTCTAAGAAACATGCTTACTGTAAAGACTGCAGAATTTGGCAGAGATGCAAAATGCCACCTGCAGCATTTACCCAATTTATTTGCTTTAATATGATATTACTCAGTGCAAGGAGAGATGTGTTAGTTATCCAAGTTTTATTCTGGTATCAGAAAACAAAGGAGTGTACACAACTCATACTGGGGGGGGATGTGTGTGGAAATGAACATTTTCCATTAGCAAATCTGAAAACAAGTGCATCTTTTGTTTTCTATTAGGACAGGATCCAGATCAGGCTAACTTATATGACTTTCCTGGAGGGAGCACGCTATTGTGTAGTATGTCATATCAGATCCAGATATGAATTCCTGAAACTAACACTTGCCACAAGAAGAAGTCTTTGTTTTCTTTATTCCAAGGTGGGGTTTTTTTGTAGTTTGCTGGTAAATACTATCTGACAATGTCTGAAATCTAAAATCCTCTGCTTGCAGAAGAATGCCACCAAGGGTAGCTACATCAGCCACAGCAATGTGAAAACCTCATACCCTCCACAGCTGAGTGCCATGCCCATCTGGCTCCTGTTCTGGCAGCTGACCAGGCTGCCGAGCAGCACTAATAAGCATTTTGTGTTTTGTTCTGCAAGATCACTGCATTGAGACTATTCAGCACAGAAGCACTGCCCCAGTAACCACCCTCTCCAGTCTGCATTGAAACCATTCCACACAAGCCGAAATACACTTTAATCAGGATTCACTTCCAGAGCAGTCCTGTTAGCCTAATAAGTCTTCAGCATCCCAAGAAAAACAGTCATAAGGAGAGCAATTCTGCAAGCTGGGTGAAGAATATCTTCCCCCAGCCTGCTCCTCCAAAAGAATTGACCTAGGATTACAAAATGCCTCTACATGTATCAGCAAGATATGAGATGTGTGTCAAGCACAAGAAAAATGATTATAAAAATTTGACGTGACAGATAAACATAGGAGACACTAACAATAGCCAGTTTTTCATAGCCTGCTTAGATCCCTTGGATAAGAGCAGGCACATGATTAACCAAAAATTCTAGCCAATAGCTGATGTTATTTCACATTTTTCAAATGCTTCAGCTAGAACCTTGTCAAAATAAATGGTGGATTTGTGCTGTATGTGCTTATATGGCAAGGTTGATCCACGCTGATACTATTACAGTGTTGTAAAGCATAAAATCTTTTTAATGGTTTCTGCCAAACCATGAATCAGTTGCAAAATAATGACCTGAAATATGTTCTTTTTTCCATTCTCTAATATTTCTTCACAGCACAACCCAAACAATTGCTCATAATTAAACTGATTGGAGGAGCAGACACTGGCAGGAAACACACTGCTGGCACTGCTCCGATAGCACTTCATTGTACCGAATTTAGAACAATTACATCAGTTCCTTTCATTTTACAGAAAAAAAAGAGAAGGGGGACTGCTTTTTATCTTTTACTCTCTACAAGCAAAATCAACATTTATCAAGTCTCCTGAAGCAGATTTGCGTATTTTTAATGAACTGCTTTAAGTGTATCCCTGGGTACCCTGCTGCCTTTTCCCACCCTGTTTCACATTCCTTATGGATTGTTTGTATTATTAGTATCCATCAGGGTATTTTTCTAGGAAAACAGAAGTAGACTAGCTTATAATAATGGAAGGACAGAAAATGTAACGTCTTATACAAGAAGCTACCAAACTTACAGAGAGAAACTGGAGTCCACAGTTAAAAATAACATTACTTAAGACTTCTTCCACATCTACAGAGCAAGAGTTGCGCACATCTATTATAAAGTAGAATAACACAGCACTGTAGGGAAGCCAAAGCCAAATTTTGCTCTTGAACAGACATGTCCAGTTTGAACAAAATTTGACAAGAGACAAAGGGTTTGCTGATACCCATAGAGACAAACAGTCAAAAGAACACTGTATAAAACTGTGACACTGTCCCTTCATTTTCACAATAGTTCTGTATCTGAGACTAGTTTTAACTCCCAGCATTCTGGAAACTTTCAAAGCATTCAACTCTATTCAAGTAGCTATAGCTCATAGCTCTGTACACAGATAGCAGCCACATTTAGGAGGTGCTTTAGCCAAATGAATGACCTGTATCGCAAAGAGTCTTGCTTTCAGTTCCCATGGACACCTAGAGAGAAAAGGCGAGGATTTGTCTTCATTATGCAGTGTCTGGTCTACTGGGCAGCTCACAGAGTAAGACGATGGGGTATTCCTACAGCAGTTTCTTGCTCTCAGCAGAATATACGCAACTTTGGGCTTGCAAAGAGGCCAGTCACAATCTGGCAGTCAGTTAGATACCCATGCATTCAATTAAAGTGCTTTTTCCCTCATACATGCCCAGTGATATAGCACTTCCCATGAGTGTCTGTGAATAGATCTTTGAAGAGGTCTCTCACAGAATGAATGTACCTCTGTTTCCACTAAGTGCTGAATAGAGGGCAAACTTGGTTCAGAAATACAATCTATATTAGTATATTTATAAAAGTGAGATCTGTGCATTCATATGTCATTCTTTACCCACACAGAATTCAAAAGAAAATCCAGAGTGGTTTTGGGGGTAGAGGGGGGAAACTTACTTGTGAACACAGCACTGTGCAAGGAATGAGGAAGATATGGATTGCAGCCTGCCTTCAGCAAATTCCTTTGTTTCTTTGCTTTTCTCTTCCATGGTCCTAAGTCTTGCCTACCTGTATTCACAACTACCAAAGAGCCATAGCCACAGCCAATGCTCCTCAATTCAGTACTATTATAAATATCACAAGAATGAGGTTTTGTATGTCCTAAAGATGAGGTTGTAAGTAACAGAATCAGAGAATTGCTGAGGTTGGCAGTGACCTCTGGGGATCATTTAGCCCAGCCCCCACACTCACAGGATGGCCAGCTACAACGTATGCTCACGACTACATACAATCAGGTTTTTAATATCTCTCAAGGATGGCAACTCCGCAGCTTGCCTAGGCAATCTATTCCACCACACAACCATCTTCACAGCAAAAAGTCCACAGGTATTCTTCCTGTAGTCCAACTTGCACAGGATACCACTGACAAGTCTGCCTCCATTCTGTCCCAATCAGATAAACATCTCCCTCTCATTTTATGGAAAATGCTTCAATTCCTTCACCACTGTGGTTATTTGCTGTGCTGCCTCTAGTACTTCTATGCCTTGTACTGAGAAGCCCAGAAGTAGACACAGCGCCTCAGGTGTGGCCTCACCAGGGCTGAGCAGAAAGAATCCCTCCCTCAACCTCCTGACAATGCTTTTATCAGTGCAGCCCAAGAGGCTGTTGGCCATCTTTGCCACAAGGACCCACCACCACCAAACAATCGTCTTTGTATCTACCAGGAGACTGAGGTTTTTTTCTGCAAAGCTGCTTCACAGCTAGTCAGGCCCTAGAATACCCTGGTGCTTGTGGTTGTTTCTTCCTAGGTGCAGGAATTTGTATTTCTCTTTGGTGAACATCATATCGTTCCTGCCCGTTGCCTCTCCAGCTTAAGGCCTTTCTGAATGTCAGCAGAATCCTCGGGTATATCAGCCACTCCTCCCAGCTTTACATAATTTACAGAGCAAGTTCCAGACCCAAATAAATATGGTGTGGATTGAAGCAGGAGAGGTTTAGATTCAATATCAGGAAACATTTATTCAAAATGGTCACTATCTCTGAAGGTATTTAGAAGTTGTGTAGATATGGCACTTTGGGATGTGGTTTAGTGGTGGACTTGGCAATACTGTATTAATGATTTAACTCTATTATCTTGGAGGACTTTTCCAGCCAAAATTGTCCTACAATTCCCTGTGGATGTTATAGGATCACAGGAAAATTCAGATTGGCAGAGTCCTCAGGAGTNTGAAGGTATTTAGAAATTGTGTAGATATGGCACTTTGGGATGTGGTTTAGTGGTGGACTTGGCAATACTGTATTAATGATTTAACTCTATTATCTTGGAGGACTTTTCCAGCCAAAATTGTCCTACAATTCCCTAACAGAAGCAGAAGTACATTTTGACCTACCTCCCAAGGGTTTCTGGTTGCATGGTTTACCCAGCTCCAAAGCTGCTGAGGCCACCAAGACTTGACAATCACCATCAGCTCACCCATCAGAGGAACAGAGGGGCCGCTGTGCAAAAAAGGCTATTTGTCTTGTTTGTGCTTCATCATGCCATTCTCAGTCATGAGAATAAATCAATTACATGGGAAAATGAAGGGGAAATTGTAGCTGCTTATTATAGAAGTGCAGCAGCTCTGAGATACAAGTAAAACATCAGCATTTAAAATTGTTCACAAAACGAAAAAAATCCAATCTTTTGAAGTTTACTTTTCTGTATAAGAAATAGGATGCCTGTTTTCTATTTATAACTTTACTGGGAAAGATTCAGCGTTTTGGTTTTATTAGAACACTATTAAAACAGAAACATTCCAGAACACCAAACTGAAAGATAAATTCATATTGATGTTTGTGTTTCCCTTGAGCCTGTGTTCCCTAGCAGAAACACTCAATGAGTATGGTGTAGTATAACTGCTTGACTTGTACATTTGTAACTAACACATACAATACCTTCTCCAGTAGTATATACTCTCCATGAGTATATACTGACTTTTAGCTATTTTTGAAATATATCATAATTTAAATTTCCATATAAAACAAGCTATGTGTTTTGACAAGTAAGATTAAATTTAGTTCCTTAAACACACATAAATAGTGATGTGCTCAAAAGAAAGGGATATTCTTCTCAGGTTGAGGACTTGATAAAGACTAGTGTGTGCCAAACTTGTTTCCTCATTTGCCATCAAATTTTCTGAATATTCCCAGCCAAATTGCTTAACCTACTTCTCTGCTTCCTATCTGTAGGGGTGGCATATTCGTGCTTTCTCCTTTCTCCTCTGTAGGTGTAAAACCTAACAGCAGAGCAGCACTCTGTAGAGGTTACAGTTACCAGACACAGGACCAGCAGTGATACAGTAACTGTGTTTGTATTTAGGACCCTCCCTAAACAGTTCTGTCCTGCAGAGGGCTTTGGTATGCACTGCCTTTAGAACAAGGATGTATTTGAGCATTTACTCTTCAGACCACATTGTCCAGAGCAGTTCTAACTTCACCAAGAGGTGTTTTTCTACTCTCACGTCTCATCTACTTTGTAATTTTAAAAATCTCTTTGAAGCAAAATTCAGACAACATGATATCTGTAACATAAGAGAAGGTTTGGAAGTACACAGAATACTTATCTCCTGTTCTAAACCAACCACCTGTTGGCTGCAGAAAAAAATAAAAGGAAAAAGAAAAGTGTTTCAGGGAATTTTGAATTCCATTCTCCAGGTGAACTGTATGCTAGGAAGAAATATGTACAAACAGGAAAATACACCCTAAGGAAAACTCTTAAATATTAAAGTTAGACTTGCATTTAGTTGGGATTTCTCAAAGTACTCACATATATTGACTTTTGCATTATCACATTGCTCTTTATTTCTTTGTTTCATTCACCATAATCAATAAAAGTACCAAATAGTCATAATAATTTTTCCACCCAGAACCATGAAATCCAAGAACCAAAAAAAAAAGAAGTCCCTGTGAGGAAGAAGTGCTATTACCATTTTGCCAGCTTGGCTTGTCATCATTGTCAGTAGAGCCTGAGTGACAGAGAGGTGCTGGCAAACTTCCGTAACCATTTCACCAAACCAGACGATAAAGAATTAAAGGATTGAGTTAGAGTCACCATCAGAAGTTCTGGAAACAGAATCTGTTTTGTTATACTAATGTTAGTTGAAAGCATAGCATCACCAAAGCATTTCTGAGGCAAACCAAGACTAGCCATATGGTATTTTTTCTATTTCCAGTAACTGTAACTTTTTCTTTTTTTTTTAACTGCAGAGTAATCACCAACACAAGAGCTTTGTATTGGTTTCTTACAGAATTGTGTCAAGAAAGACCAGTATCTTCCAGCCCGATACCTCATCTTGGTTCTTTACACCAGTTTGTAACATCCCTCTGAGTAAAGATTCTCCCAATGTTGTATCAGTTGAAGAAGCATCGTTCATCTCCTGCTACAATACCAGAACAGAGGTTATGCCAAAGATTAGCTTTTGCAAAATACAACATTAAATCTGAGACCCCTTGTTTTTTCCTTTCACCAGTTCCCCTCCCTCCCCCAAAAGACTAACTGAAGAATAACCTCAACAGAAAACACAACTACACATCAATTTAAAAAAAAAAAAATTAAATGGAACTTGATTTTTAACCATCTTTCTCCAAGCTTGATCAAGTCAGTCCTAAGCTAGCCCTCCACCCCAATGCTCAGAGCCAAGAGGAAAACAGCTTTGTTCTGCAGGATTTGCTGCTCACAGTTTAATGGACAAAACTGTCTGTATTCCTACTTGAATTGCACACTTATTTCAGACTTTAATTAGGAACTATGCTTTAATTTGCTTTTTCTTTGCAATGACATTTTATATATTTATCATCTTTGAACAGGATTGGAACTGGGAAGAAACCTTTTATCTACAGGCTCTGGGATTTCAGCCTTATTTCTGCTATTCTAAGAGGTATGAATAAATTATGCTATAACTTTTTTCTGACATGCATTTTTAGCTAGATCTCTCCAACGATAGAAACAGCTGGTGCTCCAGTCCAGGACTACAGGAATTTACACAGTATAATTTATGACAAATATGTTTCCAAGTTAATATCACAACAACTCAGCGATGTCTTCTCCTCTTGGATTTTAATCCAACTGGTTTTATCTCTACCTTCCAAACTATGTACACATCCAAATGACCTCCATTTGATAATAGAGGCATATTAGATAATAGAGGCACTTAATTGCAAAAAAACCACCACCGCCCTCTAAAACTGAACTCTCCAAATCATCACTTGATGTTAACGCAGGTGCCCGAAATAGTGTCCATCCAACAGGTGCTTCTGAATGTTTTCAGCACTTTAAAAATAATTGCCTACATAATCATTGCAAAATTAAATATTTTTTCAGAGTTTTTATTTTACTTTAACAGATAAATGAGATCACTTGCCTGAATTCAAACTCCCTCAACATTATCTATCAGATGAAAATATTTGCTTTTATTTATGTAGTACTAGAGATCATGTCTTATACCCTAGAGCTCAATAACAGCATTCAGGCCAGAGAGTGACTAATAATATATAAAGATTCTATGGAAAGACACTCCTGGACAGTGTAGAACTTATATCTAAGACAAGGAAAATATACCTTAAACTCTGCTACTTTGATTGAAAAACTCAACTCCAACTGGTAATCCACCTTTTTAATTTGCATGGTTATTTAGGAAAATCCTGACTAATTGTCTGCTTCTGCTAGTGTTTCATTAGAGCATGGTCTGGCTGGGGGAAATAAACCCCCTTGCTGCTGTTGTAAGATATGGTTGAAGTCTCATTCTCATGAAACCAGGCCACCAAGCAGCTGCCTGCCACCCACACCAGCCACCAGCTCTGCCCATACACAGACCACGGACATATTTTTTTACTCTCTGTCACCAAGGGGGCACTTTCCCCCAGTTTCAAGGCATCTCTCCTGCAATGCAAGGAGAGGTTGATAGTGGCAGCCTAATCCGCCTCTAGCCACCTATAGCCTAACAGAGGATTTGGGCTAGTACTGACCAGAGTTATTTTACTGGATGAGACCACAGCAACATTTTTGGAGAACCATGCACGTATTATTGGAAACAGAGTGTGAGCTCAGAGAGAAGGAGAAGCTCTCTCACATAGAAAGATTTAAAACTACCAAATATTAAGCGCTCATTCAGGGACTGAAGTTTCCATTGATAATTAAGAAGAGTTTTTCCATTCGTGAGAGCTACATTAAAATTCGTCTGCATCACAAAGAATAAAATCCTCCTCAAAAATCTAGAAAAAACTGATAAGCTGGAGGTGGTGGAAGGGCAGGGAAATCAAAACCAAAGAGAAAAAAAATGCCCCAAATTGTGTGGAGATGACAGATTATTAAGGATTATTTTTTCATACATTCATTCATTCATCTATCTCCCAGGTAAACGCAGCACTTATAGAAGAAAGAAATCCCATGTAGAAGTCTGTTATCACGAGATGACTTAATGGACTTAAAGGTGGTTCCCCAGCATCTGAAAACACTGTACCCAGGCTCATGCTCTTCCCAAGCATTAAGAGAATTAATGAGGCATCACCTCCTGACAGCCAGGTCTCTTGGGTAAGGAGGCAGCTGTGCCTGCGCAGGGACCATAACCAGGAGGTTCAGCCCAAGTTCAGGATCTGGGCTCGCACACCGTCCTCACCATCTGGCTGCAGGAAGCATTATTTTGGCTTTTGTTACAGAGCCACACAAATGGGCTGGAAAATTCAGTTTGCTCATTTTAATATGAAATGCTGCAGAGCTGCCGTACAGTTCAAAACAACTGTATCAAGTATTTGCAAATATACTCTGCAAGGAAAAAACAGTTATGTGTGGAAACAGCCTCCACTGATAGGAAAGCCTAAGGAAGGCAGGGCACTTATTTATTTGTAGTTTGTTTACTACATCTCAATGTATTTTTACAAAAGAAATTACATTTGCTTTAAAATAAGTATCTATGTTTTGTCCTTGAATTGCAATATATCAAACTATGCTCGGGATGAATTTCTGACAGAATGGATAGCTATTCAAAGAAATAGTTACTTAATTATTTTTATTTAGAAAGAGCTATTTATGTATGGCCACACTCTATTGTGCTTATTTAGCATGCAAATACAAAACAAACAAACAAAAACCAACTCCAACAAAAAAAAAAATAAATCCAAAGCCTACAATAATCAAAGCAACCACACCAAAGTGATGAATAGCTTATGTCTTTAGGTGAAAACACTTTCTGTTGTCTTCCTCTGATTCATAGGACACTTGAAAGGAGAAACAAGTCAACGTGGTATTCTTTTCAATTACTTCAGGTTTTTTTAAGAGTTTATATCTTGAGGATATGCATGGTCTGCCAGTATCCCGTGAAAGAGGCATTAATTTCCACTGGTGCCACTGAATCATTCAAACCAGGGGGATGACCGATTGGAGATCTCTAACCAAACAGGATTTGCAGA
>VYZS01059153.1:4650-17915 GCA_013400695.1 Neodrepanis coruscans | reverse complement strand
AGAAATATTTAAAGTATATAAGATAAATTATGCTTGAAGAAAATACAAATGTATTGGCAAACAATAATTAGGAAAAAAATCTGATTTTGCACTTGCTTTCTCTAGGCTAAACTTGAGATGCAAATGAAGAAAACCAGTAAACCTTATACAGCTGTTCTAAAACAGTTTACTTCTTTTGTTTCTCTACTTATTCTCTCTATTCACCTCTCATTATAAAGTGAAAATCTTGATCTTTAAGAACCACTATCCTGAAGAAGTCCAAAACCTAACTAGCAACGATAGGTCATAATAATTTTTCATTTATCAGCAAAAATTGTCTGGCTTTTTTCACTGGAGCACAGAAAATGATGCCAAGAAAATGAGACCAACTAAAAAATGCAGAAAGCGAAAAAATACAGAAAAATAGCTAGTTCAGTTTTACTTTTTAGCTATACAGTTTGTACACTGGGCAGGAAATAGTGATTCATATCCATTGACACAATGAGCAATAAAGTATCCAAAGATGCCAAAATTTTCTCAGTGTCAATCAACATCAACAACTTTATCTGGTATTGATTTTCTTTTATAGATGAAAACCCACCTATTAAAACTGAGCCATATAGTTTCCCTTTGACCACAGTCAACAGACTCAGAACATACTAATGTAATTTATGGAATAAAATGTGGCCCAATGTGTCCAGTTTGTGTGATGTTAAAATTACATCATCTATAACTATATCCTTCTGTTAGAACAAGTTCAAATTCCTTGTTCTTGACACCCAGTGACCCAAATTACTCAGCCGTAACCTATAACTTTGGCCTTATCTTCTTCTGTGTGCTAAGGACATGAGTTCAGCACTGCTTTAATTTTCTTCTACCATTTTATTTTCACGCTCTTTCCAGCTGTCTCACATTCATGGAACAGCATCTGAATTCCTGTTTGCAGACTTTTTTTCTTTCATCTTTCAAAACACTTCTAAAATCTTTCTCCTAAAATCTTCCATTAAAGGAACTAATGCACTCAGCAATCAAAAATGCAGGCATATCTGACAGCTAATTGCTTAATACTTTACAAAAGTTACAGTCACATTTCTATCCTTTTTTGCTTTATTTTTTCCTCCTCTTGTGTCACATCTGAGTTTAAACTGCAACTTCTTCATGGTGGGGACCTTCCCATTAGCTGCTTCATCATTACTTGTCTCCACTCTAAAGCAAAATAATTTGTGTTTCCCAATGACACTTCAATATTTAGTCATTTCAAAATAAGGAAGAAATTAAGAAGGATGCCAAGTAGTTTCTTACAATGGAGAACTGAACATCTCAATCTTTAGATAATATAATGGGATGTAACTCTGAAACTCTCCCTAAACCAGTGCTTATCCATAAAATATACTCTCAACTAATAGAAAACACCAATAATTCACTTTCATGAAAAACTCTAAAAATTAAAAGTGTTGCACTATAGAGTAAGAAGCATTCTATATGACAACACCATCTGAATGAAGTATCTGATTATTAAAGAGTGTCTGATATCCATACATATTCAGCATTAAAGGAAGTGCAACAATTTACCCCACCCAAAAAGAGATGCCAGAGGCAAAATGAATCACACTTTGAAAGATGGCTGTATTTTTACTATTTAATATGCAATTGTATTTTTTATTGGGATAACCCATTAGATACTACAGGAATCAAGAAGAAAATTGTAGCTTTTTCAAGGTCAATGGCTAAATGTTTTATATAGAACCAAAAATACTAAAATCCAACTACATGTCAGCATTCATATTCCACCATGTATTTATGTCAGATATCATAAATCCTTGCTTCTTTACAGAAGTATGTGATTTTTTTAAAAAATAAAAAGGTAATAAGAATTTTTCCAACTGTAAAAATCGAGTGAAGTGTTAAGGTAATAATGTATCTTGAGGACATGGGAACAAATGTCAGAAGTCAAGCAGGCAAGGCAGAAGGCTGACTTGGAACCTACAAGTCTGTCAGTCTTACTTCAGTTCCTGATAACCTTAAGAAGATTATCCTGGGAGGTATTGAAAAACACTTGAAAGACAACACAGTCATCGGTCACAGCCAGCATGGTTTTATTAAAGGGACTTCTTGCTTATCAAACCAAATTTCCTTTTATGACAAGGTTACCCACCTAGCTGATCAAGGGAAGCCAGCTGCTGTAATATTTTTGGATTTCTGTAAAGCTTTCAATGCTGTCTCTTACAGTGTCCTCCTGGACAAAGCGTCCAGCAGAGAGCTGGATAAACATACCAGTTGGTGGGTGAGCAATTTGCTCATGGGTTGAGCACAGAGGATAACAGTGAATGGGGTAAAATCAAGACTGGTGACCTGTGACTAGTGGGGTTCTGCAGGGCTCCATCTTGGGCCTTGTGCTCTTCAACATCTTCATAAATGACTTGGACACAGGACTGGAAGGGATACTGAGCAAGTTTGTAGAAGACATAAAACTAGGATGAGCTGTTGACTTCTTCAAAGGCAGGGAGGCCCTACAGAAAGATCTCAACAAATTAGAGGACTGGGCAATCAACAAGCATATGAAGGGTAACAAGAGGAAGTGCTGGATTCTGGAGCTGGGATGGGGCAACCCGGGATGTATGTACAGACTGGGGAATGAGATGCTGGAAAGCAGTGCCACAGAAAGAGACCTGACAGTCCTGGTTGATAGCAAGTTGAATCTGAGTCAGCAGTGCCCTGGCACCCAAGAGGACCAACCATGTCCTGGGGGCCAGCAATCAAAGCATCATCAGCCTTTTGAGGGAGGTGTTTGTCCCACTCTGCTCTGCACTAGTGTGGCCTCACCTGGAATATTGCGGGAGTTTGGAGCATCACAATATAGGAAAGATATTAAGCCATTACAGAGTGTCCAAAGGAGGGTAACAAAGATGGTGAAGGGCCTTGAGGGGAAGCTGTATGAGGAGTGGCTGAGGTCACTTGGTCTGTTCAGCCTGGAGAACAGGATACTGAGGGGAGACCTCACTGCAGTTACAACTTTCTCATGAGGGGAAGAGGAGGGGCAGGCACTGACCTCTTCTCTGTGGTGACCAGTGACAGAATGCAAGGGAAGGGCCTGAAGTTCTCTCAGAGGAGGTTTAGGTTGGATATTAGAAGGTTCTTCCCCCAGAGGGTGACTGGACCCTGGAACAGGCTCCCCAGGGAAGTGATCACAGCACCAAGCCTGACATAGTTCAAGAAGTGTTTGGACAATACTGTTGGGAACATGGTGTGACTCTTGGGGATGGTCCTGTGCAGGGCCAGGAGTTAGACTCAATTATCCTTGTGGGTCCTTTCCAACTCATCACATTCTGTGATTCTGTATTTTTAATAGTGAAGGGAGCAGAATGTAGCCTGCATATTCTAAAGGGAAATAGTCAGTGACCTCTTAAACCACCTAGATGCGCAAATATCCAAAGGGCTGGATGGAATCCACCAAAGGGTACTAAGCGAGCAGGTAGAACGGCTCACCAAGACAATATCCATTTTTTTGCAGTCCTGACAAACAGGGGAGGTCCCAGTTGAGTGGAAAGTTAGCAAAATGATATCCATCTACAAGAAGGACAAGAAGGAACATCCATGTCAGTTTGACCTTGGTGCTACGGGATTATCTTGAGTGCCATCACAGAGCGCATGTATGAGAACTAGCGGATGAGGCCCAGCCACTATGCATTTTTCTAAGCATGTAGCTATTTTACAGTATTCTTGGATGGATAATCCAAGTATTTAAAGTATTAAATTTAAAAGTATTTAAATTCCTAAGAAATTTGTTTTATAAAAATCATATTCTTTCTTCTTTTATAAATGTAGCATAAGAAATAATTTTGAGGCAAATTAAGGAAATTTTGTAATATTTATTTTCCTCTTTTTAAAATTACTTTAGATGTTCAGTGTTTAAAATTTACTGGTAGTTATCTGTGTGCAATATCATCATGTAGCAGTCTGTTTCCAAATGCGCCATAGGTTGCAAAATATGTATGTGATTTGTTTACATTTTTAATGAAAGATGAAATTATAAGAATTACTCTCTTCAAGGCAAGCAAAGATGATTTTGCTATTCCTTGAACCCTCAGATAGTTATTCCCTGATTTAGTATAGATGAAGTATAATTTATAGACATAGAAATGATATAGCCATTTTTTGTTATGCTTTATATATCTGAACAAGTAAATGACAAAGAGAAGATACACAGTGTTTCTTATGTTTTGCGAAAAACCAGTGGCACATGGATTCCATATGTTATTTCCATACCTCAGTTCAGATTTTTCCTCTGAAACCAGTGATAAAACACCATCTAGCTGCTGTAGTAGACACCTTAGAGAAACAGCATTGGTAAGACATGGAATAAATTTTTGGCTGGCTTTGCTTCACTGAAGAAAAGATGAAAACAAACCTATAACTTCAATGATTTGAAATGGGATCAGAATATATGCTAGCAGAAATGCTAGGTATTCTCCAGAGATGTCAGTGATCAAAAGTATATACCACACCTTCTGCAGGATGCAACCTTAGGAAATGCCAGCATGATGATAGAGACTTGGATAGATGAGAAACTCTTGGGTTACAAAAGTGAAATCTTTTTTGACTAGGATTCTTGGATCATTTTAAAACTTAAAAACTAAGCAACATCAGTATGCTTTTGCTCTAAACATATTGCAGATGTAGAATTCTTATTTTTCTGAGAGCTAAAAGGGCAAAATAAAGATCTATGTGCCAGGCTCTTACATATGTACCACCAAAATTTACTGTTTAAGTTCCTTCCAGGTATGCTACAATTATTGTAAATACCAGAATAACTCCAGTAAGTTAATGATAAACTCTGCCACTGATGTTGCATTCTGAAGTTCTTTAATTTTTCATTAATTTCAAAAGTATAAAAAGCTGAAGTGCAACAGGATATTCTTTCCCTAGCAGTTTATTTTTTCCCACTGCTACTATTCACCCTAGAATTCACACTAGCAGACTAGTATATTTATAACAGCACATACTGTGACCTGACTGCCTTCTGCATTCTGGCTCTTGTGTATTACAGTGGAGTAATTTTCATTTCACTTTATTACAATTAAGTTCATGTGCATTCTGATTTAAAACACATAATTTGTCATGTCAAAATCCTCCGTTGACCTTGATTTATTTGCTCGTTTTATTTTTTGCTGTCTAAAATTTTGGAACAAAAACTACAAAAAGTATCTGTGATAGTAGCTTCTTGTTCTGTGAGTGAATGCTACTCAAATCTTCCTTCCTTTCTTTTCCTCCCTTCCCTCCTTTCCTCCTTCTCTCTTTCTTCTTCTTCCTTTTCCTTCTTTCCTTCCCTAAAACTGTGGACTCTTCAACCACACAAAGAGAACCACAGAAAATCAGCACCTGCCCTACGTTTCTCAAGTCCATGTTAAGAATGCAGAAAATTCTGAAATCCACAGACAGAATTTACAAACTTGCCTTTACAAGGTTTTTAACTTATAAAGAATAAACCCAGATGATAAACTTTATGTTACTGATGTACCAATTGGAGTAAGATATATTCAGTCACTTTAAAAACTCATTACTCTTATATTGTTTTTAATTTTGTTGTATTTCCAAACTAAAGCAGTTTGCCCTGGTTATATGGAGTGAAGCATTACAGAAGAAGGGTTGTCTTCTCCTTATCTTTTCTATTCTCTCTTTTGAAATTTCTGGGTATGACAGACACCGCCATCCCTGCAGCACAATTTTACATTGTTTAGGTAACTGTTTGAAGTCAATGACAGCAAATCCAAATCATGTTCCATTTTCAAAATGTTTTCTCATCCCCACTATTACTTCTTTCTGCCAGCTAGTCTCCTTCAGCACATTGATCACTGTTTCAGCAAAGTGCTATAATTTTGTACATTGTACTTTTGGAAATCATGTTAATCAGCACTTGGCCCAAGAATAACTGAGTCAGATGGGAAGAGGAAAGAAAAGCAATTGAAAATTACACGCTGTGTGGCTATTTATATGGTACTTAAAAAATTCAGATGAGTTATATACCGCTATTATTTTTGAAGTTCATAGGAATTATTGATTTGACATTACTTTGTAGTAAATGGTATTATATTACTAAAAAATGTAATTGTGTCCTAAAGGAAAACATTGAATGTTCTTCTATTTTGCATACAGCACACTGATTTTCAGTTTTAAAATACTTTTATTGCTTATTAGAGAATCATTCTCAAATTTCTACTATAAAATTTAATTTTCAATACTTCTTTAGGAAAAGAATCAAAATTAAAGATATTAAAAATTTAAAAGATATTAAAAGAAGATAATAAAAATTAAAGATATCAAAATTTTAAAGATAAAATTAATTGAAATTAAGAAAGGAACCAGAAACAAAAAAATAAATTATTCTTTAAGGCTAATGAATGCCTTAATTTGGACTAGATGACCATTCCAGATACCTTTGAATTGGAACTATTCCATTCTAAAATTAATACGGATAATCTAAAGTAAATATATACAACACACACTATGACAGAGATAAGGTATTTTCTCTAATACAACTTAAGGAAAGCAGAGGCTATCAAAGTATCTTTGCTTTAAATAAATTTTCATATTTTTTATCATAACATTTACAGCTTTAAGGTGTATATATAGTGCTAATCCAATTTATAAAGTGCTTGGATGATACTCTCAGGCACATAGTGTGACCTTTGGGGATGGTCCTGTGCAGGGCCAGGAGCTGGACTCAATGATCCTTGTGGGTCTCTTCTAGTTCAGGTTATTCTATGATTCTAATTGGTCATGAGACAGCAGACTCACTGCCATGCCATTCAGACATGTCTGCACACAGTGCTGAGGGCCACCCTCACTCATATGTCAGGAATTCATCTTTTCTATTTGTCGTGGGGCGAAAGTGAAAGTAAAACTGGTCTTTTTTCCAGCCGCGTGCATGGGACAGGACCCCTTCCTGGTCTGCCGCAGGGCCTCGGTCCCGTGTAGAGCCCCGTGGGCCGGGGCGGGACCCGCCCGGTGCAGCCTCGCCGCCCGGTCCCGGGAGAGGCAGGGCTGCCCTGTCCCCCTGGGCCGTGGCGGGTGGGGGCTGGGCTGGTCCCCGTCATGGCTGCCCTCCCTACCTGCGGCGTGGCTGTCCTTGGGGCTTGGCATGGGCGGCCGGCATCCACTGGTGGGCAACGCCCCCCAGCACGGCAGGCTCNCATCAGCACTGAAATCCCTTCCTGGGGGGCTAAAGGGAGGGGGAGGGGGGCTCGCGGTTTTCTAACTGTCTGAGTGTTTTTCTTCAGAAAAATCCGAGCAGAGGCTCGCGCTGCTGTAGGTCCTCAGATCAGTCACGGGCCTTCTCTAATTATCCTGGCGTCTCTTCAGGAGCCCCAGAGAGAGACCAGCACTATTCCAGAGCGTTCTCACCCCAACACTGGCCCTGGGAAGCTTAATTTGTCTGGGTTTTTTTTGCACTTTATTATCGGGTTTTCTGTGTGCGTGAAATAAACTGTGATATTTGTGTGTTTCTCTTTCTTTTTGGATGTGTGTGTGACTTCTCTCGGACATCTCTTGTCATAATCGCTATTTTAGTGGTAAAACCACGACTCTATTTCAATAAATTTTTTCAGCTGTTTTTTTCAGCTTCTTTTTCTAAGGAAAGTTGTGGGTTGAAAAGGAAATGCTTCACTCAGACTGCCATCAGGGCAAATAATTCTTCATTTACCATCAGTACTCAGATATTTGGTGTGTTTGCAAGAATGGTTTAGTAATGTCTTTGTGATTGCTGTTGAAACAACAGTTAAATACTGGTGATGTCAAGACCATAAAAATGATGATTCTTTAAGGTAATATAAAAAGACCAACATGCAAGAAACTGAATTTTGGATTGGACAAAGTGACAGCTGACAAAAACTGCCCTTGTTAAAGAGTCAAAACAGCAATCACCTTGAAGCTCATCTTAAAAGGTATTCAGGAAAGGGATGTTTCTTCAAAAACAGAGCAAAGTCACACCAGAAAATGAAAAAGGAAGAAAGAAAAAGAGCTCCACTGAAATAAGTCTATTATGAAGATGAAATCTTCTGGGATTTCTAAGGAGATACAATTTCCTTGAATTTAATACTACTTTCACCACAGTAATAAAGGACACAGCAACATGTTTCAGCTAAAATTCTTTAGAAATTGGAATTCCTAAATTTGACTATAAGTTGATACATAAGTATGAATAGAGAAAAATAAAAAGATAGTGATAAATAATACATATGTGCATATATATGCATATATATTTATGCATATATATTTACACACACATATATATGCAGAGCACAAAGCACTTGAAATGGTCATAAAATTTTCTGTAGTATAGCCACATAAATTAACTACCAAATATAATTTGTAACATTCTACAGTATTTCAGATGAACAAAGCATAAGAAAAAAAATTGGACTAAGAGTTTTTCTTCTAACACAGAGCATTTGTTACTAAATACATTTCACAAAATTTGTAAAACTAATATTTGTAAAGTCTAATATAAAAGTGCACCTCAACTTGTTTATGTTGGACGCATTAATATGCATGTATGTATCTTAAAAGTAAAAGTGAAAGCTGAAGTAGAGTTATTGGAAATTGGCATTTGTTCTACTTGAATAAGTACACCTTTTGTTTATGTCCCTACAAACTGGCTAAATTAAAATAGATATAGGCTACCAAAGTTTCAAACTGTTATTACATTCCAATTTTAATAAGAGCATATTTAATTCTCNTTTCACAAAATTTGTAAAACTAATTTAATTCTCTAAATTAATAATATAGTTCTTTTTTTGAATATAAAATCTCATGCCTGTTTTTTCTTACTTTACTGATCAAAATAAGATAGAGTTCTCCTGTTTTTCACCGAAAGACTAAAGAGATTCTAAATTTCCTTCTATCTAATGCATTACCAACAGAATTGCTCTCTAAATTATAGTCACTTACACGACAAAATGCTCTGAACTCAAAGTACTTTTCAAGTGTCAGCAACAGCATAAATTGAAATTAATGTGGGTGTCCAGACATAATTCACTGACTAAATTTAACTTACAAGACCTTTAGGAAATACAATTCACGAGAAGAATTAAATTTGACTCTGATAGCCAGGGCTGATTTTGCAGGATATTATTTAAAGTAATTTCATATTTTACTTGTTATAGTATCCTTTAGCTATGCAAGCAGTCATTAAACAAGATATATACATTTTTTAAAGCATGGCAATGTTCTAAACACTGAAACAGTACAGAAGATTACAATTCTGACAAATATTTATTAAAGTCTAATATAAAAGTGCACCTCAACTTGTTTATGTTGGACGCATTAATATGCATGTATGTATCTTAAAAGTAAAAGTGAAAGCTGAAGTAGAGTTATTGGAAATTGGCATTTGTTCTACTGGAATAAGTACACCTTTTGTTTATGTCCCTACAAACTGGCTAAATTAAAATAGATATAGGCTACCAAAGTTTCAAACTGTTATTACATTCCAATTTTAATAAGAGCATATTTAATTCTCATCTTCAATGCTGCTAGATGAATTTGGTAAATTGCCTTTGTAAAACACATTCCTTTGTAAGTGATAATTATCTTAGCATAAGTAAAATTTAGCCTGTTAGAAAATGTTGGAATCACTAATTACCAGATACCACTCTGATAGGTAAATATTAAGATTTGTTTTCCTTTAATTGAGATTATTGTGTTGCCTGTTACAGTTTAACTTAAAGGAGATAAGGATGTGTTCTTTTTTCAGTAGACTTATCATGCTTTGGTTGCTTTATAAAACAGAATAAATCTTTTGGGGATTTATATTTTTCTTCCCTGTACTTTCTATTAAAAGTACAAGATTAATCTTTCCAATTGAGAATTCTGGCAGGTATCTCATTTGGCGGCTATCTCACTTGAATTTTGACCATTGAATATAGCCCCTTACAGATATGCAGTTAGGAGAAATAATCCTAATTTCTTGGAGGAAGAGTTCTACTTTCATCCAGTCTACCTAAAAGCTTTAAAACCCATCACAGTTCTAAGGACAGTTATTCCCCCTGTCTGTAAAATGGTAAGTGTAAAATACCAATACTTATACTTAAGCATATTCCCTACTATTCGGTGCCACAAGTAAGCACTGAGAGAGTCTTCTTTGGCTTCCCTGCACATCTGAAATTAAGAGTGATTGTTTCTGCTCACTATGATAGTCATTTAACCTCAGAAAGTTACAGCCAAAAGTGGTTTGTTTTTTAAGATGAAATAAAGGGATTAGCAAATACCTGGTAGCTTTCTCATATTTTCACAGCAAGATAAAATAGAAGCTTCAAAAAATAAAAAGAACCAAAGTTAAGTTCCAACTAAAATCACAGGAAGAAACCCAGAGAAGTTTTTCATTCATTTAATATTTATTCTGACAAGTGATCAAACCAAGGGCTATTGGAACAAAATATATAAGGAGTTTTTCTTAAATAAATAAAATTTAAAAAAAACCCAATTAAGATAAATTGCTAAGTAAACTCTAGACACATAGTACATTGACATCAAGCAGGAGTTCATTGCCATCAAGGCTTGTAATAGAAGCCATATCTTCCATCTTCCACTTCCTCTATCAGTGGAAAAATTTGAGAAAACTGATAAATAGATTAAAATGGATTTGGAAGCACATCAGGTTTTTCCCCCATAAGGATTGATTTCTCTGCTACAAAATAAATAATCCAAAACAAATTTCAAATAAATATTTTTGTAATAATATACAAAAATGTTATTTATAAAAAAATCCACTGGACTTTTGACTGCCTGCATTGTTCATTGTTTAATACACATTATATAAGGCTTATTATATATGGGATAGAGGTCTGTGATCTTCTAACTGAATCTCAGGAAGACAAGCCTGTACACAACAGGGTTTGATATGCTATTTTTAAATTATAAATTATATAATGCTTCTCCTACTACCTACAAACTATTATATTGTCGGTGCTGACAAATAGACTGTAATTACCACAAACAGATATATCTTAATTGACTGCATAAATGGCTTAATAATATATTAAAGTACATGTTTAAGTCTCAACACATGTGTGTGAATTAAAAGACTCAAGGAGGAGACTGCCTTCATACATAGATATAAACAGGTTTATTTAATTGATATGTTCATTAGGAAAGTCCTGAACAAAAGACAAACACAAGCACCTTTTTCAGGACAAAATATTTTCAGCAAGGACTACAGTGTTCAAATGGTATGGGCACATTACCTTGGATCCAGAACACTCATTTTCTCATTAGCTATTCCATCTTTGAAAGAAAGGTCCTAAATTCAATAACTCTCACTGGCAGGCCAATTTGTTTTTAACTGCTACACTCTTTGCAAGACACCTTGTACTGCAGTCATCAGGTTTCATTCATTTGAATCATATGGCTAAATAGACGTCAATTACTTTGTACTTTCGAAAACACAGAAAATGTCTTACATTGTATATAAGGCACCATTAGTGGAATTGTTTCCTTCCTAATTGGCAGAGGTTGGAATTATTCTTCAGGCTTTTTGGTTTTCTTCTATGCTTGCCCTCCCCCCTCACTTTTCTCCAGAAAAAAATAGATTCATTTTATCCAATGACATTTATGTGTAAATATGTCAAAGATCTGGCAGTGCCAACCAGAATATGGAATGTAATAATCTGAGGTAAGGCATTTAACCTCCAGAAAACCTCATTTACTTATGCAATCTTTGACAAGGTTAACCTTAAATTCTTCAGTAACCTGTGGGACAACTTTAATAGATAAGGCAAACCATCTCTTCATTGGGACTAACCTAAAGGCTACTCTGGTTAGAATAAGTCTGAAATGCCCCCATGAGTTAAAGGAGGCAAATACAGAACTCCAGTACTTTCACTCTGAGCTATAGTGAGTGAAAAGTAGGAATACATGTGGGTTTGGGGTAGAGGGGACTGGGACTACCTGGACATCCCTCCATTTCTCTGAAGCTCAAAGAGATAAATGAACCTGAATGAATCTCAGAATGCAAAAACTGAAAAGCTTCCCTTAGTGAAGCAGTCCTCTTAAAGCTACTGCCTAATTAACCTGAACAGAATCTCACTCCAGGGGTCTGTAAAATACAGTCTTCCCCTTTATTCCTCAAGCCTGTAGGTGACTGACATATTTAGCATTTATTAAACTCTAGAAGTGAGGTGAGACCTACTCCCTTCAGCCTGGGTGTGTGTGTTCCACCTCAGCCTACAAGCAAGCACTCTTTTTCTAAACCCACTGAAGCACCTCCCAGCACCCAGTGGGATATCTTAAAAGCTGGCTTAGAGTTTACCCTTATTCTCAGTATCTCCCTGGCTTGCTTCCCAAACAAATTCATGGAAGGCACCTCTCAGTGATTGAACAGGGTGTTTTAAACCTTTACTCTGATATGCCTACACACTCAGCAGTCATCTCTCCACCACTTAGGTACATTAGCCAACTTCACTTTCAGAGGTGTAAGTTATTACTGAACTTTTCTCCTTCACTGTCATCATGCAGAATGTCTGAATGCCTATTCTGTTTCAAGCAGCAAGAAATTATCAGCTGTGTAGGTTTGGAAGCATGGAGGGGGTTGGAGTTGGGTCAGTTTGTTTGAGTTCTATTTTCTTTTTTTCCCCCCGGTTTTTCATGTCTGAGAGACATTTGACATATACATCTATGAGTCTGCAACAATGTGTCAACCATGTCAACAGTTCAAGCACACATAATTTCAATGATTATTAAATATTTCCAACACATTCTTGAGAAACAATCATTATCCTTGAAAAATATATTAAAAAAACCTGACCCTCACATTTCTTTTATAAACCTCATGATTCAAAAACTATGATTTTATAGATCACCTCTGCAGTGGTAATTTTATTTCCTTGATTTTTTAAATATACTTCCGAGAAACTCATCTGGTAGTCAT
Source organism: Neodrepanis coruscans (assembly GCA_013400695.1). Classification (NCBI taxonomy): domain Eukaryota; kingdom Metazoa; phylum Chordata; class Aves; order Passeriformes; family Philepittidae; genus Neodrepanis; species Neodrepanis coruscans. Next base: position 5,014 of record VYZS01059153.1, on the reverse strand, counting down.
TGCAAAATTACATTAAAAATTATAAACAGATGGTTTTCCCAACTTGCTTGCTATCAAATTCATATGTCATCACCTTCTCAGAGCTGGTTAACATGAAACAGAAAAGTTCAGCAGCCTTTAATAATCATTGGCTCAACAAACTAGATTAATTACATGAAGACAGCTTTCAGCAACTCATTAACTTAAAATGAAAAGCAGCATATTATTTGCAAACATATTCTATGTCTCCAACGTAAGAGCTTCAAGTCTTGGCGTGAATTTAAATTAGATTCACAAGATTTTAAGTGAGTCAAAATGCTACAGGTAAACATCTTACCTGAAGAAAATGATTATGGAGTAAAAGATAAAATTACCACTGCAGAGG
>VYZS01059143.1:21400-35959 GCA_013400695.1 Neodrepanis coruscans | reverse complement strand
TAGCTGTCTGGGGGTGAGGTCTTTTTTCACCGCTTTCCAGCCAAGTGTGCTATTCCTGCTGTTCCTGGCAGGATCTGCTGTACATGTTTCATTATTTCTTGTGGCCGCGTTCTAATTTAAAGTTCGTTGTCCCCAGCCATGCCTGAAACAGCTCTGCTGTTTTCTTCTTTGCAGCAGCTTGCATCAAATAATGATTTTTTTTTTTTTTTGCCCCTCAGATTTTTTTGGTTTGCAGCTTTTGTCTTGCCTGGACGAGAAGTCCAGTCAATTTCATCTTCCAAGTTAATTTTTAAATCTCATTAGTGGTTATGTCTCATGTTTTTCTACCTCCCTCCACTTCAGGGGAGCTTGAAAACATTCAGAGAAATATTTAAGCACTAGTACCACTGTTTCATCCTCCTGGATTTACAGGTGCCTCAACTGACATTGCAACAAAACCACTTTTTTATGACAAAGGAATCTCAGGTCTATGGATCGGTTCTGGCAGCTGCTACATAATCATCAATAAGTACAATCATCTTTAAGAAAACCAGGACTTGGTGTTCTAGCAGCTTTTAAAAGAAACCTTCAGCTTTCCCAGGAGTTCTAAAATCTAAGGTTACCTTGTAAGAGACTGAGAATAATGAACCAAGACTTCCTTTTCCATTCCAAGCCAAATGGCATTAGTGAGTTCAAGATTTTTTAGAAACAAATCATGATGATGTTCGTAATGTGCTCTGCATAATTAATAAAATGGTGTTCTTATGCACTAACCTCTACTTGTCCTGAAAGTATTTGGGATTTGAGTGCTAAAGGTGCTGCTTTAATCTGGGTCTGGTGTCTTACTGTGGGAGCTGAGTATTTTCCCTGTGTGTGGGAGAACACTGAAGCACTTGTCTGTCTTGCATCAGTTAAACCTTTTGCAGTTTTGAAAGATAAATTTCATTGGGTTTGCCTGTGTCTGCTATTTTGAAAACAATGATTTAAGGTATGTTGTGTGATTATAGGTACCACATAGCTATCTATATGCGGTGTAGTGTTTTCTAATAATAGTAATCCTTCCTGTCTGGTTTTTTTAGTTTATTTCTGACTTTCATTGCTTATCTCTGTTTTATGTGTCTGAATTCAGAGATGGCTGGAATACCAGTCTCTGTCTTACACTGATTTCTGTAGCTTTTCCCTTCACAGTGCTTGTTCAAATGCCATGGCATTAAACTTTTTTTAAAGGATCTGAAAACCAATGGCAAGGTGTTATTTTCAGAATGTCTTATCCTGTGTTTTTCATACAGAAGATACTTTTGCATTCTAATTAGAAATTATTTGATTGCACTCCACATAATTGTGTGTGACAGCATCCTGCTCTAGGAGAACTCTGTATTTAAAAAAAAAAAATCTCTCCCAAACTCCCCAAACAAAATATGACCTTGTGTTACCTGTCTGTGAAATGGATTTCAAAGGCAAGTATGCTGCAGAGTGTCAAGGAGGGAATAGCAAACAGGTTAAAAATGATAAAGGGTGGAGGTACAGTGATTTAAGCAGACTATTTCTTTTCTTTTTGCAGTAGTATTATTGACTCCACGGAGTACAGCCAGTCTCCAGGTTTCAGTGGCAGTTCTCAGGTAAGGTAATCCAGGTGTCTGTGCATGGGGGAGCGGGGGGAGAGTGAATGTGAAAGTTGGGCAAAGCTGAGGTGCAACTTCATCCATCTCCAGGGTACCACTCAGCTCAAGTCTTGGAAACGCTTTAACTGGTTGTGTGGACAACTGCAGCTGTAGGAATGACTGTGACAAAGAAATCTGGTGTAATATATTTAGACTTCCAAATTTTTTCCTAAAGCTTCTATAGAAAAGGGGAAGTTTTTTGCTCTTCATCTCCCGAGTGGGAAGCCTTCAGGGAGGTAAATCCCTGACCCTTTGCATTGGCTTAAATAGTTGTGGATCAAGCTCGACTTTCAAAATAAGAAACATTCCAAACATGCAGCTGTTTTGTAGTTTGGCCTCGTCAGGGCCTTACAAACTGTATTATAAATTCATGTAGAGGGTAAAAAGTTGCATATCCGATGGAGCTGTTTGGCAGGCAGCCTCCAAACTGTCTGATCCACAGGGCCTCCTGCATTCCAAACAGCACTTCTGGAGCCCTGCGGCTCAGAGGGGTTCAGCTGGGATGGAAGGTGACACTGAGACCCGGCTGCCAATTCCAGAAAGATTTGAACAGGTTTGGTTTGGACGCATGGACTGTTGTGCACATTCCAGCTGTGCCTTGGGTGCTCTCTGGTGGTGGTGGATCCCTGGAATGCACCAGCATCAAACTGGTGACTTCACAGGTAGAAGTGTTGTTGGGTCTTGTTTAATGTAAAGAAAAAACACTCAAGCAGTGGGCTGATGATGTAAAGAGAAAATACCTGAATTTGGGGTATGTATAACTAATTGGTAATTAGAAAATCCCCTCTGTGGGAAATGCTTCTTGTTCCTGCTACCATGGTCTTGGGGAGGATTTTGCTTGAACAAAGCATTGTTCTACCTCACTTCAGAGGACAGGTGAAATGTGGATTTTATGTTCAGGGGTGTTGGTNGTAATGGCACAGCAGGCAAACACTTGGCATGACTGATTCCATCTCGGTGTAGACTGGGCTTATCTGGCACATCAGGCTTGGGTTATATTGCTCATCATGGTCCAGGCATGGACTCACTTGGGGAGGATTTTGCTTGAACAAAGCATTGTTCTACCTCACTTCAGAGGACAGGTGAAATGTGGATTTTATGTTCAGGGCTCTGATGTGCTCCTGTGTATTTGTTCTCCACTGACACTACTTGTCTCAGTACATCCCATTTCAAAGACAAAATTAATAGTGTAGCTGTCCTGCTAAGTCATTTCCAAAACAAACAACCCAGACTTTCTNGCAATGCTTATCTGGGGGTGGTCTGATGACAATGGGTTTAGGCAGATTCATTGATTCCCAGCACAGCTGGGTCACTTTGCCAACCTGAGACCTGCTCCAAGGGGGATCTTTGGATACCAAGCTGGTAATGGCACAGCAGGCAAACACTTGGCATGACTGATTCCATCTCGGTGTAGACTGGGCTTATCTGGCACATCAGGCTTGGGTTATATTGCTCATCATGGTCCAGGCATGGACTCACTTGGGGAGGATTTTGCTTGAACAAAGCATTGTTCTACCTCACTTCAGAGGACAGGTGAAATGTGGATTTTATGTTCAGGGCTCTGATGTGCTGCTGTGTATTTGTTCTCCACTGACACTACTTGTCTCAGTACACTCTCACATAACTTGAGACAGAAGTGATTGTTCTTTGCTTGAAGTCATCTTGATCCCAGATCCCTCCTGATGAGCTGAGAGGCTGGAGCCATTGCAGGCTGGTGCACAAAAAATTATAGGAAGAAGCTATGAAATTGTTCTATAAAGCGTTTTCACAGCTTAAACTGTGACATTTTGGAAAATTGTACTTAAAAAGGTATTGATGTAGGAGCTCTTCCTGGTGTTGTGTTTAGAGGCTGGAGTTGCTTTTTGAGATGAAACAATCTGTGCAGACCATCAGTGCTGTCACAGTGAGTCACAAGGACAGTGTGTGGCCTCAGGTGCCAAGTGGTGTTAGGAGGTTTGACTGCTTGGGGTTTGCTTTTTCCCCAAAATCTTAGATGGCTGTTCATACAGGTACAAGCAAAATGTGAGTGGGCTGTAAACTTAGTTTTCTTGGGGGCTGTAATGAGGACAAGCCGTTCTCCTGCACAGTTGAGGGGGAGTTGTGCACAGAGTAGGTTTTAGTGCCATTGAGTGGCATTACAGGCCTTGTGTGTGCTTAGGGACGTTGTTCATTAGGGAGCCTGATGGTCCTTAAGTCTTTTAAAATTTAGCTTCGAAGATGTGATATGTCAGACTTGTTAAATAGAGACTAAAGCAAGGGGCTCTTCATGCTTCTTGTGTAGCAGAGAAGTTCACAGTTCATTCCTTTTCCTTACTTGTGATTGAAGTGGTAAGTACTGCATTTTCTGTTCTTGCTTCAGGAGGAAAGTTTGCTGATGTAGTTTAAATCCTTTGCTTCTACCTCTCACTTACTGCTTGGGTAGGTTGGGAAATGGCTTTAATGATGTTTCCTGGGCTGCTTTTCAATTAACCTTTGAACTTCTTGCTGTCTTCTCCTTCTCTCTTTATTTGCTTTGCTTTACAGAGAGTTACTGAGTTGCTTCAAAAGAAATAATTCAGTAACTAACTCATTAAAATAAACACCTCTTTGTCTTTTAATGAGCTGTCTGCCAGGGATCTGGGGAGTTGTTGTTGTACAACCTGTTTGATTTGTGAATCTGGAAGATGGCCTCTTCTGTCTATTGGTAGAAATGCAATACAGTACTCCCCAAGGGTTGGAACTGCTGGTCCTCTGTGCAAGGGGTTGTTTTTGGAAAGGTTCAGGAAACAAAATCTCTCTAAAAGCAGCCTTTTTGTTAAAGGGTGCAGCATAGGACCCTAAGAATAACTGTTGACAATTACAAGATGCTTCGCTTATTGTCATTTTACATTTTGAACCCATCAAATACGTATTGTGCTATTGTTCATCATTGGGTAAGATCTGTTGAAATGGAAGCCAGGCATGGCTCTGCCTTGCTGAGATGTTGTCCCTTTTCCCCTCAGACCAAAAAGCAGCCGTGGTATAACAGCACTCTCGCCTCGCGGCGCAAGCGCCTCACAGCTCACTTCGAGGACCTGGAGCAGTGCTATTTCTCCACCAGGATGACTCGTGTCTCAGGTGAGTTCCCCTTGCATGCTGTCCCCCTTCTGACATCAGTTACCCCTTGCAGTGCCCAGCTCTCAGAACAGCCTTGCTTTTGAGAGAACAGTTTTCACTTCCTTGCATATGGGAGTGTGGCTGTACATATTTATGTTGCTCAAATCATCCCGTTTTGCCTTTCTTGACCAATCTTTGAAGTTGCTAAATTTGGTAAACTTAATCCTGTCACTTTGGAGGGGCACGTGTATTGCTTTGTAATCCTGTACTGTGAAGGGCAAAACCCACAATAAACAATTTCTCTGCATCTGAAGATGCAAATGCCTGAAAGTGGTGGTTGGGTTGTCTTTCCACTAGATGTGCTATAAACCCAGTAGTTAAAAACATTGCTATTGAAATGCTGTGGAAGTATAAAATTAAATTGATAAATTCTGCTGTATTTAGCATGCAATAGGACACTTGGAGGTTATCCTTTATGTTGTCTAGATTGAGTCTTGGTTAACAAATGGCTTGAAGTATAGAATCTGAGTGTGCAGCAGTGCTGCTGTCCCATGGGGCACACTTTAGATTTAAGGCTTGTTTTGTAGAATTAGCAACTGTTTTCAAAATTGCCTAGATTGCCTCATTCATAATTGAGTAACAGTGTGACAGCAGTGAGAGTAATTGTTACCCAGTGGATGGATTGTGCTTAATTACATGACAAGATTTTGAAGATTTTAAGAAAGGAGAGGGTCAAATGAATGTGTCTTCAGGGCGAGGAGGGTTGTTCTGCAGCCCCTCTGGGAAAGAAACTGGCTTGGGGGAAAAAGTTTCAGGCGATGGACTGTGGCAGGCAAGAGATTTGCAGCACCAAGCTGTGAGCTGCGGCCCATATTAAGTGTGACAGCGCTGCAAGGAGCGCAGCCAGCCCTCAAGGAGTGGGAGAAGCCTCTTAGAAACAAGAAGGAACCAGGCAGAGGTTGCTGCAGCAGGATATCTTTATGTATAACCTTGAAGACACGGACCAACCTCCCGGGGCACAGATCAGCAGGAGAGCTGGGGTAGAAACCCCTGCTTTTTTCTTCTCCATGAATTTAGTTTTAAGTTTTACTCCCTTTAAAATAAGTAAAAGAATTTAAAAATTAATTAATGGTTTTTAATTTAAAGATTGCAACGTTTCTTAGTGGAGCCCACTCAGAAATATCTACACATTCTACACAATATCTACACAATATCTACATCTGCTCCAGAGCAATGACTGACTCAGTTCTCATCGTGCAGAGCAAAATGATCCTGACAGGGAATGCAGCACACTGAGAGGTTGCCTCAGTAGCTGGAATATTGGATGTGTCCATTGGATGTGTCCAGACAGTTCCCTGTGAAGTGCCAGCAGGTGCTGTGCAGAATGCACTTCACAGATCACGCTGAGATATTTTCATGCAGTGCTATCTCAGTGATGCATAACTGTGTTTATGCAAAAATAATACTTATTAACCAGGGATAACAAATGGGGTTCTTCCCAGCATTCCCTTGTAGAGGACATCTTTCTTTATAATTGGAACTATAAATATGAATGCAGTGAAATGGGTTTTTTGTATTCATATGTGTCAGCTGCACCAAGAGCAGAGGATTTGCAAGTGCAGATTTTCTCCTAAATAAGGGATAACCTATGATACTTGATTAAGTTTTCCTCTCTTAAATCATTCCTGCATTTTGACACATTTTAAATAGGATTTAATGTGGATTTAAAGCTTTTTGCCAGCAGTGCCTCTGACTGTTGGAGTAGGGAGTGTAGACATAATACAACTGTAATTATCAAATGGCCTTGCACAGGGAAAATGTCTTGAGAAATAATGTTGTTTTCCGGGCACAGATAGAGAATAAATTATAGGAGGGCTTTGTGCTTGATCTCTAAATGAAGGAAATGGAAGGGTAGCAGCTATTTGTCGCTATCACAGTGTCAAAGGAGGAAACAGTCTTTGAAAAACACTGACTGATGTTTATGTGCTGCTCCTCAAGCTGTTTCCTGTAGTGGTCAAATGCTGATGATTTTAATTTGGAGCAGCACTTTGTTCATTTTGCCCTTTTTGATCCATCTGACATCAGTAATGTATATGCCAGTACCCTTAAAGACGCTAATTACTTAGCCTTCAGCATTCCTTTATACAATCAAACATTAAACAGCATGTAAGGGATGCTCAAATGCCTTACAACTATAGAGATGATTTCTGGTGGCAAGGAATTATCAGGGTACAGAAAGTGATTATCCTCTCTGTGTTTTCCCACAAGAAATCACAGCTGGATGTTGCTTTTATAGATCAACCTCTTCCTTTTTTCATCCCGGTATTTCCAAACCTTTCTAATAAGTAGATCTTGTCATCTCCTTATGCTGCTGCTGAGGGTGGCTTAGCTAGTGGGGGAATTTCAGCTGTTTCTGTGTGTGTGCTTTCTGTGCTGCTGCAGTAGATGCTGTGGTGGAACAGGAGACAAGGTGTGCAGTACTTGTAACCCCCGAAAATACACTGGTGCAAAAAGATAAAATGAAGGTGAGAGCATTAGAGGAGGTGGAGGAGGACTGGTGCAAATCTGGGGGGTTATTACAAAGCCTGAAGGCTCTGCCTGGTGTCTGACTGCAAATCCATGATTGTACTGGGAACCCAGACTTGCCTGTGCAGCATTGCTGTAAATTAGGAATTTTTCCTTGTTTACAAAATACTGAAATTTAAAATGGTTTAAGTAAAACTCTGTTCCTACCAAGAAAAGTTGGGACTTCTGAGAATTCAGGGAATGACTTTCAACTATCTACACCGCAGTTAACTTTTAATATTTTTAGTAAACTGTTCCATTTCCCACGGAATATTTATCATCATTTTTCAAGCTGGCTCAATTTCACCTTGTCTGCTGAAGGTCATAATTTTCACAAAACTTCTAGTACAGGGAGCCTTCTGGTTTCATGCTTGTCTTCCTTCTCCAGCCCTGAAACAGTTCTCCCTTAGCTCTGTTGCTTTTGGAATAACACAACAAGTATTTTTTACTAGAAGTATTTTAAATGTAATTGACACCAAATGTAGACATACAGTAACAGAACAGGGAAAGGAATATACTTTCACCTCCACAGAGAAGTAGACATGTCCTTTACAGTGCATGTTGATATGCTTAAAGGTTTTCTGTTAATAATCTATATGGCCCATGGGCTCTGAATGTGAATAAAATAAATGAGCTTACCAGGGAAGCTGTATTTTGATTTCTAGGCAGATTCTCAGCACAGTAGGTTCACTCAGCGTTGCAGTGGAAAGACTTAATTTGTGCTCTGAAAAATCACACTGCCTTCAGGGAAAGCTGGAGGTGAGAGAGAGCCTGGTTTTGCCCAAGAATCCTTCCCAAATAACAAGCAGAGGTAGCTTGAGGAGATATCTCTTGAATTTTTGTTTACTGTTGAGTTTATAATCTTGCTCTGCTTTTGCCCTCCTGGTGCTGCTGCGTCTCCCCAGATGACAGCAGAACCACCAGCCAGCTGGATGAGTTCCAGGAGTGTCTCTCCAAGTTCACACGCTACAACTCTGTGCGGCCCCTGGCGACGCTGTCCTACGCCAGCGACCTCTACAACGGCTCCAGCATAGTGTCCAGGTAAGGCCCATCCCACACGGCACAGGCTGCTGAGCCTCCATTCACAGCCCATGTCAAACCAGTTATGGTCTCTACATATGCCTCGCTTTGCAGTTGCTTCCCCACAAATAATTTGTGAAAATGTGATTGTGTGTGTCGTAATTTTGAGACTATAATGATCTGTGAAGGCACTTGGGTACCTCAGTACCTCTTATTCCTGTTGGTGTTGGTCAAGACTCAATGCAGAACCTTTGGGGTCTAAGTGCATTGTACAAAGCCTGTTGTAGGTTCAGTCCTCTTCATGTTAGTTTGGTGGTGTTATAAGTGATGCAGGTTTAGCATTTTAAAAACCATCTGCCTTGCTTGGTAATTTTAAGAACCTGTGGTGGGTTTATATTTTGTTGGTAGATCCAGTCATAATGGCAGATAATAAAATGCTGAGTTTTTAGCTGCAATTGCTTGAGGTTTTGGGTGTTGGAAGCTCTGTTTATAGTGTTAAACACTGGTGGGGGCGTGGTTGTGGTAAAGTCAATGCAACAGCTCCATTCTTGCCAAAACAGCTCTCTGTCCTCAGCTGTGTGCTGCTGCTGAAGCTCCTCCTGTGAGCCAGTTCAGACACTTAACTGATGAAATGCTGTTGATTGTCTTTCAACAGAATTAGTTTCTTCTAGTTCAGTTCCATGAACCAGCTCCCTCAGGGATCAGGCTTGAGAGCACATGGAGAGGCCTGGATTTGGCAACAAGCCCTAACTTTAAACTGGTTGCCCCCTACCCTGGGGGATTTGCTTGGTCTGTGGTAGCTTGTTTTGGAGCTCTTTGTGGTGGAAAAAATGATGGAATATGTTAACTGGGAAATCTTTGACATTTATGCAGGACTCATCAGCTTCTTACAGGCACATTTCATAAGTTTTATTGTGTTTGTTCACATAAACCTTTTGAAAGAGAGTAGTAGTATCCTTGTTTTATACCTGGGGAGCAGAAGGTAAACCACACTTGAGGTCTTGAAAGAAACATTGCATTGACAAGATAAATTAAACTTGAGTTTTCTGAGTCTTGATCTAGTCTAGTGCATTACAAAGGGGCCAACTGGAGGGTGACAGAACAGCCTGAGGATTTGTTGAAAGACCCCAAGGAATTTGCACTGTGTGGAGAAATGGAGGCATGTGCAGCCTAGAATACATATTTTGTTAAAAGCAGCATTGATTCCTTAACTAGTGCAATATGTAGCAGGAATGTATAATGTCCGACTTTGCCACAGAGGTCAGGGCACTATAATCAGGGATCTGACGTATGTTTAACCTGCACTGATTGGGTTCACACTTGCTGCAATGAAATGCAGATGGGAATCTCTCTGCAATGTAGACAAACTTCCTCAGCTACCAACTCCAGCACGGATTGGATTTTGCTCCTTTGCCCTTTCTTCTCCTTGACATTCTGCAAGAGAAGCACTTTTGTGGTATTTGGTTAGAAAATGCTGGAAGGGCACTAAATCATTCTCATGTTTTGAAGGCATTCTAATTCTTGGGTGAAATATATGTTTGAAGAGTGTGTGCTCCTGTTAAAATGAAGATACTGTGGGGCCTCCCTCCAAGCCAGTCCTAGAATTGGTAGTTAAACAATTTCACTGAAAAGTAACTTAGTTTCCAAGTCAGCATTCTCCCCTGCTGAAGCTTTTTATTTACCAAAGCTTTTGAGAAATCTTTAGGGGTTTTGGCGTGTGGGCTGAGTAAGACTGTTCACATCTGAGTGCGTCCTCAAGTGCTGTGGTGAAGCAGTGCTGCTGAATGTGCTGCTGCTGTTACTGTCATTGGCTTCTGTAAAGTCAGAATTTGTAAGAGTTTACACTCAGTATGTGTTGGCCAACACAGCCCTGTGTTCATCATTGTTCTTTACCCAAATTAATAGCCTCAAGTTCAAAGAAACTAAATGAGGTGTGTTTCTTAGTGATGGCAGCTTAAGATAATAAGAGCAGCTTTTAGGTATTCACAAAGGAACCAAATTAATTAAGGCACTTTAAAAAAAGCGAAAATACACTTTTTAAGTGCAGTGAAAAGTTTTATAGTTTAAAAGGCAGTGCAGTAAAATGAATAAAGTTGTCCCTGGGCCTGCAGTAGGAAACACTGATGAAATGACAAAAAGTCTTGCTGCTTAGCTGTTGCTGTTGAGGCAAATGGATTTAGATACAGAGTAAAAACAAAGCTAATATGTAAGAAATCTTAATCATTTTTTATGAAGTATTTTATAGGGATATTTTAAATATACTTAAGAATAAAAGTAGAATTGGCTGGAAGTTAAACTTCCTTGCACTTTTTTTTTTAATAAATAAGCTGCTGTAACAAATGGACAGGAGTGTTGGGTTTGATTGCTTTAACCTTACATGAAGTTCACACTCTGGACTCCAAAAGATGTGCTGGCTTAAGGAGCTTTTTAAAATGTATTAGCTCTAAGTTTGTGACGGAGGAAGATGGAAATGTTCCTAATCTGCAAAACCTTGATGTTTAGAAGGGAAATAAAACTGAGTTTGTGGTAATAGAGTGAAAAGTATCATTAAAGACAGGCTGAAAAAACCCTGAAGCTGAGCAGCAGCATGAGCTCCTTGCCATGTGAATGTCTGGACTTTACACTACTCCATATGTTGTGTTCCTATAAAAACTCTGATGAAATGTTTGGGAAAGTTCCAGTTGCCTTCTGGAATGAGGGGACAAGCCAGTCAGTCTCTGCTCTCCAGCTCCAGGTTTCCCCAGCCTGGCAGGGAGCTTGCCCAGGGGACCAATGCAAGTCTGGTACCAAACTGTGCATCTTCCACCTCTGGCCTAAGGCCTGATTTGGAAAGGTGCACACACAGACCATGAGCCCAGTGAGGGAGAGCTTCCTAACCCTGCTTAGAAACGTGCTCACAAGAAAAATGTCAACCCTTTGTCCTTTTTCCCCTTATTTCTTCAAGAACAACAGGTTATCAGAGAAGGATGTTCAGGGAAAACATGTTCAAGGTTTTGTGATGGCAGGTCGCTCAGTTTTGCTGTAACATCAAGGGGACTCCCAGCACATTTGCAATATGAACATGTACCTCGATGTGCTAAATGGCTTTTTAATACATTCACTTCTATTAAGTACAAAGTATTTACACAGTTTTCACAAGTATATTAAGTTTTGTTAGAACTGGGCCAAGGAATAAATTTTCCATTTATTATGCCCCCAGACAGAGCAGTTGTCAGAGCTTAACTTGCCTTCTCTCTTCTGGCAGTGGCAGTAAATGTAAAGGCTTTCTTCTAAAGATGAGTCTGTAAACTGCTGTGTTAGCATTACAATGATTTATGGAGAAAATTGCTTTACCACTGTCAGAGGCCTTCAGAAAATAATGTGGCAGTCTTTCATATTTGAAAAAAAACCCTCAGAAAAAATCTGAGAAATGCAGTACAGCAAGATGTCTCTCTGAAACCTGGGTATGGGGGAGCTGGTTCTCCCTGCTCTGTGATTCCCAGCTCTAAGTGGGAACAGGAGGATGTGTTTATCTTAAATTCTTCTGGGTTAGCTTACCATTTCTCTGAAGGATTTTAAAATGGCATCCAAAGGAGGTTGCAAAGCCAACACTAAATATATTTATCTAAAGACAGTGATTTACAGAGAGAGAAACAAAAAACTTGTGTTTTTGGCTGTTGAAATATTATTCAACTCATCTGTTGAATCCTGAGACCGTGTTCAAAAGCTGGATCTTGGTGTCCATTATTCTGTTTATTTTATCACTTGCTTATTATTCCGTTGCTTCTAACTAATGAACGAGGTGTGAAGAGGTTTCTCTTGGCATCCAAACTATGCAATTAAGTCTGCTCCAAGATTGCTTTTTTTGTTTGCGTTGGCCCTTTCAGTAACATGCCCTGAAATCCTTTCTTCAAAGGTGAGCTTAAAAGAAAAAACCCATTAGGAAGGAGGGAGTTTTTCATGTATTCATTGAACCATTCTATTTTTCTGTTCCCCTTTTTACTTTGGGCTACAATTATTTGTCCATATAAATTCTCAGATCCAGACTTTAACAAGATACATTTTAGTTCTGTGTCTGTCATAACAAGCCCCCATNAGTAGAAGGAAGAGAGAAATGCTTGGATAAAGAGATTTAAACTGCAGAATGGCCAAGGAAACTTAAAGCATAATTTTATGAACCACCTTGGAGTTTGTGCTTCTCCTGCAGCTCTCTTACCCGACTTCATCTGAGGTTTTGGCCCATAGACCAGAGGTGGGCTGGGGCTGAAATGGGATTTTGGTTTAATTAGAGCTGAGTAAAGTGCAGCATAAGGTGCAGGGCCCCTTTCCCTTACTTTGCCTTCTTTTTCTCTGCAGTGCAGAACTGATGTTTCCTAGTGCTACGTAATTTTGGTCTGGGTCCCTTGAGCAGAAGTTAAATATTACTCATGTCCAAAAGTTTAAACCTTCAGCAGAAGGTTTATACAGGTGTCAGTTCTGAATTCAGAGTTCAGGACACTCAACCCCATAACAACCTGTCAAGTCTCCAGGACAGGCTGCTGGTACCAAAAAACCAGAAAACAGCACATTTGCTCTTACCTCCACTCTTGATTCAAAAATTAAACCTTCTGGTGACCGTGGTGATTCTGCAGGGAGAGATTTATTCTTCCATCAACCTAAGGGCTAAACCTTAAATAACTCAAAATTGGGAAGTTAATGAATGGAAGTTGCATGGGCACCAGTGGGNCTGTGATAATGGCTGTCATCAGGCAGTAGTGCTGTGTCCTGGCCTCAGGAATTGGACTTGCAAGCCTTGAAAGCTGTGGTTTCACAGCGCCTCATGCACAGAATTCCCATGCTGGCAGTGTCTGTAAAAGGCAGAGATTAATTTCTCTTAATTCCCCCCAATTTTGTAGCTTTCATTTGACATTGAGTGTTGATACAGTGAGTTCTTGTTTCTGCTTGAAGACACAAGTCTGTTATTAATAGAAAATGGATTTCTGTAGCTTATTGCAGCATTTTTTTAAATTTTCTAGCTATATTTGTTGGAAAAGCCTGAATTTGCTAGGAGCTAATGATCTGAAAAGCATTAGNCTTCTTTCCTACTGATTTCAGACTATTTGGTAGTAAGAAGATCTTTTTCCCATTACACTCTCCTAGTACTTCAACCTGTCTCCGTCTGCAGATAATTAGATGAGAGTTTTTAGTTTGGTTTCAGATTTATGAATTTTTATAAATGGCCTCTTGAAAGTATTGAACAATCTCTTGATGAATTTTGAAATTGGCTTTTAAACAGTGCTTTAAATAGTGATTGCACTTCAGGTTTTTAGTTTTATATCTATCTTGAAGAAACTTGTTGCAGTTTATCTGGATAGTTTCCATTTCTTGGCAAGTGTCTTGTAGCAGTCACTGTCTGGGCAGGGGGCAGTCCAGCTTTAGAGAAGGCTTCCCAAAGAGATGGTATGAGCTCCATCCTCAGGGCTATTCAAGAACAGGCTGGAGNGGATTTTTTTGTTTGTTCCTTCTTTGCTAACTAGAGAAGTTGGTCTGTTAAATGGTAGGTAGTTGAAAAAATATAATAAGGCAGTGTGTCAAAGCATACAAGGATGTATGGTGTGGGCTTAAATGCTTCTGAGAATAAACCTTACAAGCAGCTCAGCCTGGAGAAGAGAGTTGAGCTCATGATTATTAATATAATATCATTTATATTAATAATTGGAGTCTCTAAGACATGTTTGGGATTTATATGCTACATAGTTGTTTTGTAGAATAAGATAATAAATAACATAGAATAAGTTATGAAGTGGTGCTTCTGTTCTCACAGGATTATATACAAGTGTGTGCATGCAATTGTGCAACTGAAGATGGAAGGCAGTCAGGTTTTTATGTGTGAGACTGAAATTAAAGGTGTGTACATAAACTATTCTTTAGAAAAAATACAGGTGCTNAGCCCTGAGCAACCTGGTCTGACCAGAGAGCTGCCCCTGCTCTGATCAGGATATGGGACTAGAGACCTCAAAGCCTTGGGGACTGTGCTTGTGATAAAGGTGCACAATCAGATGGTTAGGAATTTGATATTTGTCCTCTCTTTCTAGTGAGCTTTGCTCTGGCCCTAGGTTTTAAGGAGGAACTCCTTACATGGCTTTGACCTCTATATAGTGCAAAGGGAATTTCAATTCCTACAGACTTTGGAATCCCTGCTTACAATTTCCATGGGATTTGATTTATTAGATTGGACTAATCCTTTTTTTTTTTTTTGAAAAAAATAGCTTTTTTAAACTGCAAGAACTCAAAATGCATG